>PVIR01000615.1:111133-163221 GCA_004026965.1 Petromus typicus | reverse complement strand
ACCCATGTTTATAGCAGCCCAATTTGTGATTGCTACATCTTGGAAGCAACCCAAGTGTCCATCAACTGGAGACTGGATAAAAAAGCTGTGGTTCTTCTACAGAATGGAGTATTACTCTGCCATAAAAAATGATAAGTTTGAATCATTTCTACTTAAATGGACATACCTTGAGGATATCCTCATAAGTGAAATAAATAGGTCACAGATAGGTACATATTGCATCTTTTCTCTGGTATGAGAAAAGAAAGATGTAAATGAGTCCTAGAATTGTATGTTATATATTGTGAAATAGAAAATACTCAAAATAGGGGGAAAAATAATGAGATTATAACAAAAAAGTAAGGAAACAAATTTTATGTATATGGGGGGGCGGTAGGGTAGGTAGGGCTATGGGGAAAAATGAGAATTAAGTTGTGTCTTATACTGGTACAAATCCCCATTATGGAGTGCAATCATGATGCATATATGTAATGTACCAATAAAGATTAAAAAAACGGCCGGGCAGTTAGCTCAGTGGTTCCGGCGCCTGTCTTGCAAGCACAAGGGCCCGAGTTTGATCCCCGGTAACCACATAACAATACTGGGCATGGAGACTCACCCCAGCAGCAACCAGTACCACATACCACAGTGCCGGGCATGGTGCCTCACGCCTGTCATCCCAGCACTCGGGAGGCAGAGGCAGGAGGACTGCTGTGATGTGAGTTGGAGGCTGAGCTCAGGGCCAGCCTGAACTACAAAGCGAGACCCTGTCTCAAAAAACAAACAAACAAACAAAAAACCACCTTGTTTAGAGTGCACACAAGAAGTGAGGCTTTCTTTACAGGACTGTTTCATGTCCTCTAGGAACTAGCGCAGATAGGGGTCAGAGTATTATACTGATTCTACAAGACGAATATTGAGCACTTAAAACAGGTACTTAAAGAAAGACTAACTGTGGAAGTAGCAAGAGAAGGTGAAACCACAAAAACTCACCAGAAACATAAGTGTTAGAAAAGTTACAATGTTAGTTATGCTATATTGTAAAAAGACCCACCAGGGCTCCTATCCCCCAATCCTTCCTCATGGCCATAAACCTCTTTCCTGTAATTCATATTAGTTAAAAGTAAATGGAACTGAGCCTCCTGCAAGGCGCGAACCTTAAAAGACAACATAGTTTCTGATAGGTTAAGCTACCTCAACCCAACTCTGATGTGAGACCTCCTAACTCAGAGTCTAAATAAGATGGCTCTCTCGCGTGCTTTCTCTCTGTCTTCCTTTTTCCTCTCTCTCTCTCCTGTCTATCTCTCTTCCTTCCTTCTTTTTTCTCTTCTCTTCTCTTCCGTTGTTTTCATTACTCCAAGCCTCCTGCTGTGTGAGCTGCTTACCTTTAATAAAATCTGACCGACATCCTGAAGTGTGGCATAGTTGTTGAGCGTGGTCAGGGGCCCCCCACCCCCACAACAGTAAGAATGTCAGGTAAACAGAATCTCAGCGCTCATGTGGCGGTGGCCCAGCTTTGGAATTCTCATAATGCTTAGAAATGCATGTAATTAAGGTGTCTGGAAAGTACTTTTGCTGTGACCATTGTTTCATTGTAATGAAGTATCTATCATGAATTCTATATTATATTTGTTTCTTGATTTAGATGCAGAAGAAAATCAAAGCATAATACAGACACTTAGAGGCAAAGTAAGAGAAAAGCTAAGAAATGCTAAGGTAATTATTTTTTTAAAGTTCTGTTTTCAAACTTATCACCTTAAGTAAAAAATGTAGAATAAACTTTTCATTTTCAAAAAAGAGCTGATGTAGCCATTGAATGACCTGCATGTAATCATAGCGCTTAGGGAGGAAGATCTCAAGTTTGAGACTAGTCTGGGCAAGTTAGGGATTTGGCTTGATTCTGACTCAAAGAGCTGAAGATGTAAGTCTCTGTAAAGGCCTTGGATTCAATCCAAAGCAAAAATCCGTTCCTCTTTTTCCACTGCTTGATATTTTTTTGGTCAATATGGGGATTGATTCTGAGGCTTTTATGTGTCAGACAAGTACTATACCTCTGAGATTCATCCCCAGCCCCAAAGTTTAATCTTAATGCAGTTTCTTAATTCCAGGAAGTTTGAGACTCTTTGCCATTTTCCCCTTTTATTTCATGGTACCATTATAATGTGAAGACTAAAACTTCAAAAAATTAAGTAAGTGAGTCATATTAATTATATATGGCATCTTATGAAAACACATGAACACACTTTTAGAAAGAAAAGCACTGCAAAGTCTTGATTTTTGTGACAGAAGACTTATAAGCACAACTGTGCTTATTTTTATACCTATTTGTTTATATTGTATTTCAGGTTGTGGAAAAAGGTCTTTAACTCACTTTTTTAGCGATATTAAGATATACCAATGGTCTAAGAGAAATAACTTTTAAAAACAGCTTTGTGAGCAGCAAAAATCACCCTTTTTAAGTGTATGACCCAATAACTTTTAATTAATCTATAGAATTATGCAGTCAACACCACAGTATAATTTTAGGCTTATCATTCCAAAAAGAAATTCTCATGTTTATTTATAGTCACCCCTTATTCCTAATTGGAATTCTTTATCCTGAAAAAGTATAATAAGATACTCTCTAAATATAAGTTACTCATAATGAAATTTTAAAGGGCTTATTTGAGCAAGCAAGCACCTTGTCACTGAGCCATATCATCACACTGGTAAATAATTTTTAAAGTTAATATGACAGCTAAATCATAGATACAGACAGGCTAGATAATAAACGTGTATATTTTCAGATATTGAATTTCTTAATTCCCATTAACTGAGTTTTATCTTTTTTTTTAGAATTTTTTAATATAAATCTTTCTTGAAACACTTCACTTTATATATGTGATTCATGTGATTTTGATTTAAATAACCCATTTTTAAACATAAAAAATGAAATCTTATTTATCAATAAGTTTATATCAAAAAATGTCCATCTTTAAGACATCTAATTACCCATAATTCCACCAAAGATTGTGAGGTGACATGGTACTTGTGTCTGTCTATGAAAACTTGTATACATGAGAACTACTGAAAATCAAGGAACAAAGCCTGACTTGAGGCAGCATTTTATTCAAATTGCAAGGTGATACTTTTAATTTTCAGATTAAAATGAGGGAGTCATTTGGGAAGACGGAGATTTTGGCTTTGCTTTATTCTGGTTTGTATTGCAGTTACCAAAAGATTGAAAGAATGTTAAAACATTATCATAAACTTAACAGACTTGACGCTCAATATAAGTTGGTAAAAAATAACTTAGTCTTCCTTTTCTTTTTTAAAACAACAATTGGCCATAATACTGAAAAGTGTTTCTTCACCGAGAAGAAGAAAAACGTTCATGTAAATACTAAGCAGTGATTTATTGTTATTTACCCACAGACAGAAGTCTTGTTGGATGAAGGTCTTTCATTTTTCATTCTGAGTGGTGAAGAAGGCCCGATGCTGGGACAGTCATCGGAGCAGGTGGGATTTGCTCCTTTCTCTTCTGCATCCTCACTCTCAGGCAAACAACTCCCCGTGAAGGGCATGGGCTGTGATATTTGATAGGAGATGAAGATTTTATTATGCTTTCTTCCTCTTTTATTGAGGAGCTGTTCAAAATAATACTGAACATTTATTGAGCATTCACTGGATGCTAATGATACACTATGTTATCAGAATGAACTGGGTCATTCAAGTGCTTAGAATAACCCTGTGAGTCAGGCACTGTTTTCTTACTGGAAAGTTGCGGAAACTCAGAAACAGATGGTTGAGCACTGATAGAGTGTGGGAGCGTAGGCTGCCTGCTCGATAGCCTTGCTTTCTTTTTTCCATCCTGCTCTCCAAGTATCCCACATTGTTTTCCTAGGCTCTACTGCCCCTCAGAGTTTCCCCAGTCTTCCCCCTCCCAGGCCAATCCTACACCCTTCTGATTCCTCCCAGTTCTTTCCACCTCCTTGGTCCTCTCTAGCTCTCTGCTCACCCTTTCCTCAAGTATGAGTTGGTCTCACTCATCTTTCTCTACTTCCTCTTGACTTGTCATCTCACTAGCCTTCTTATTTTCTCCTGTTCTTATAACTTTTTCTGGTTCCTCTGTATTTTCAAATCTCTTCCCAGGCTTTTGTGTGTTTTAGTTTTCTGAGATAGGGTCTTATACTCCAGGCTGGCCTTGAACCCCCATGGTAGCCCAGGCTGGCTTAAAACATGCAGATCCTGTGCCCTCAGCTTCCTGAGTTCTGGGATCACACTGTCAGCTACTAGCCTTGGCTGTCTTCACAGGGTTTTTTAGGCCCCTGCCACTTGGAATCATCTAACCACAACTGTCCCACCTGATACCTTTCACACTTTTCAGTCAGGTCTTCCTTGCAAGTCTCTGTCAGACCTCCATTTGCCCTCCTATTTCCTTTCTGGTTCCTACTATTCCCTTTTTGTATGCTTTGCTCTACTCTTTTCATTCCTTTTTTGTTGTTGTTTCACAATAAAAACTTTGTCTTTTAAATTTTTGAACAAGTAAAAACAATGCAGAAAACTGCAAGAAAGAAAATAAAAATCTCCTGATAGCCTACTGCCCTGACATAACCACTGTTACCATTCTTCATACCTTTCTCTGCACTTATGGCCACACATGCACACACAGTTCTGTGTAAATAGAATCACTAGCAAATGGCACTTCCGCTTCCCCATTGCTCAGCTAAAGCCATATCATCCTTAGGCCCTTCTTTACTTGTATGCTGTGGATCCAGTTCAGAAAAATCTGTACTCACTTCTGCCCTTTTCACTGACTTACATGCCACGTAGTAGTCAGTGTGATCCTGTTGAAATCTGGGACAAACCATTCTTTTGCTTAACCCTTTTAATGACTTCCTATCTCACTTAAAATGCATTCTAAAGTCTGCCCAACTTGGCCACCTTAGACCACCCTAACTTCATTTCATTTTCCTTTCTTCTTTCCCCTTTTCTCACACCTACCGTCAACCACAGTGGCTTCCTTCTGCTCCTCGCCTTTGGCATCCTTTTGCCTACTAGTCTATAGAACAGTGGTGATAAACCTTTGGCACATGTGCCACAGCAAGCCCTGGTTGTTATCACTGAAACTCTAAAAGGTTCTCCAGCACTGGGTTACAAAGTCCTTTCCCTTCCTCATGCTTTGTCTTTCACTGTTTGGTACTTTTGGTTCTCTATTCAAATGATACGTTGTTAAATGTACTGCATCTGACAGCTGTCCCTAAGATCATGGCCCACAGCCCACCCAAACCAGCGTTTTCTCCTGCTTTATTTTTCTTCATAACACTTACTATTACCTAACCTTTTGCCTATTTATTTATTTCAAGAATATGTTAGACAATGAATATTTGAATATCAAAAGAATGTTTTCAGACATGCCTGTGCTCTTAAATTCCAAGTTGCCTGACTCCGCAGCATCCAGGGATATGAATTAAGGAATGAACTTTTCTGGTCAAGCAAGAGAAGTCTTGTGCTTGATCCTGCCACCCAGCAGAGTATACCAGGGCTGGGTCCGGTGGCTGTAGTCACTTTTCCCTCCCACTGGGTAGGCACAGTAGGACTGGGGAAGTAGCAAACAGACTACTTGGCCATGAGCAATTCCATGGTTAGATATTTAGAGAAGTTGTCTGGATAAGCTGTCTGCCTGTGACTTTGGGGCCTGGAGGAAAGTACTATTTCTCCATTATAAGGAAGCAAAGCCCCTCTTTTATGGAAGGCTGGATTTGAGCATGGCTTTTTCCTATGCAGAGATAGGAGAGACTTAGTTCCAAGTATCTCATCTAGGCAGCCAGATTGAGGTCCAGATTTGGTTCCAAATTGTTCTTTTTTTTTTACATAACACGGTTTAACAAGCATGTTCCTGTGAGATGGATAGGGATAGTTTTTGTCTTTTACCTCACAATACTCATTTAGAAGCATCTACATCTATCTTCTGAGCTGTTCCTTGTCCTACAGGGATTGTTGTGCTGTGCACTGCATGGTGAAGACAGGGAGGTAACCTGGGGTAGCATCTCGACTTAGACTATATAAGAAAAAGCTACACATGAAAGTCGTAACGTTGGTCAGTGTCACAGCTTGTCTTGGGCTAAGAATAGAGGCGTGTAAAAATAGAGGTCATAAGAGAACTCTAGGGATATAAATCACATGCTGGGCTCCAATTTCAGAGCCCGCCATTTGGGCAACTTTGACTCTGAAGGCAGAGTGAGGGCTGTGCTCTACAGGAAGCCTGGTGTGTGTCTCCAGCTGGAGCCGAGAGCTCTGTTAGTCTGTAAGAAGTAGAAGATGTGCAGATCTGCCAAATATGGCCCCTGGATTTTGGTGGCATTCCTTGTTTGAATTATAAAAAATAAGTAAATAAATAAATAAATAAAGATTTATGTACATAAAATGCTTTCTTGATTTTATGAAAGGCAGAAGTGGGCATGATGATCCGAGGACTTGATATGAATCTGGATTATGTTTCTGTCATTTAAAAATTTTGTTGTAGTTGGTCAAGAGCATGTAAGGTTCTGTTTTCAAAATAGTCCTGTGATTGATTCTTTTTGTTTTGTCTTTCTCTCTAACTTAATTTTTGAAAACTGAGGAATTTTTAGTGATACTTTCTGCTGTTCAATACATGATTTCAAATAAGTCATACAAAGAAAATCAAGGCTTTTATTTTTGTGAAGACTCCTTTTCATTATATAAAATATATATTTTAACATTTAGTAATACATTTTTTTCCATATTAATAGTCAGATTACTTATAACATGTATATTATGCTATATGTATATATAATATTTCAGAATTTCACTGTAATGACTGACGTAGGCTTACTTGTTGAATCTTTTCTCTTTTTTGCCTTTAAATACCTTCTAGAAGATAGGATACCTATCTCATATTATATCAGATAGCAGTGCCTTCTGAGTGATAGAAAAAAAGAGGAGTTAAGACCACCTACTCTGGCATCTCTGGATTCTGTCCTCTACTTTGAGTTTCTTAGTTGAAGTGTCAGAATCCATTGTCTTTGAACATCTTCCCACCGGACAAGAGGGGCTTAAATTACAGTTCTATTTCAGTCATCTTTAAATGAAGAATTGTGAAGATAGGCTGTAGAGAAATCATATTGTACAATAATGAATCTTGTCATGTTAAGTGAAATTTCATTATAACACATTTTCAGCTACTACTTGACCATAGTGAACTATATCAGAAACACAGATCACAGTAAGGTTGCAGTATTTTTTTAAATCTACATCTTAGTCATTATAAACTTAACATGTAAACTACTAAACATGTAAACTTATTTTTCTTTTTGATATTCAACAGAGATTGGTAAATGATAGGTACTCCAAATGCTTTTCAGTTACTAATAAAGTACAAAAAATTGCTAAGGGCCAAGATGAAGAGTCTATGGATGAAGTTATTTTTACAGACTTATTTGAAGTAAAAGCTGCTGACTATGAAGATGATCAAGAAAAGCTAACAAAAAAACAGGCAAATATTTTCATGCCGAGTAGTTCTCCAGGTAATATTCTTTTCAGTACAATATTCAAGTCATTAATTAAACATTTTAGGATAATACTGGATAAATAAAATACATTGATCTTAAAACATTATAAGTTTTCTGTATTATTCTTCTATTTTGGACTTTAATGTAATATCTAAGTTTTATTATTAAGTGGCCAACCAGTATAAACTGCCAAAAGGTATGATGCCACGCATTTTAGAAGATGAAGGACTGTATAGTCAGAAAAAGCCAGAAATATATAAAAAGACCTGCAATAAAATGGAAAATCGCCTGCTCCAACTAAATGAGGCAAGTGTATGAGTTGACAAGTTATACTACTTATGGATAGTGTGTGACATTTATTTTTAGGGAAATAATTACCACATTTCTTAAATATTTTTAATAGGGAAAGTGTTGGTTTGAAGAGAGTGGGGAAATAATGTCATTACCTTCACCTGTTAGACAGTCATGTAATTTCAGACTGAACGTAAGCAAAGAGTCCTTAAATCCAGCCCTAAAGACCATACACTGGAAGGTGAGTAATAGCAGTTTATTGGGAATTATGGCTGGAAATTTTGAAATATCAATTGTAATAAATTGTTATGGTTTAATTTTCCCCTTTAAATATATTACTCTAATAATATAACAGATAAAGTATGAATAAATATTCAGCAGCCTTTAAGACTGTGTTTTTGAGGAAAGTTAATTACATGGAAAAAATGCTTAAAATAAAATGTGAAGTGAAAAAAAGAATGCAATGGTAAAGCCGATACTAATTTTGAAAAACTAATGAATTAATAATGGTACTCATGGTAAATACTATTATAACTTCTACCACTATTGATTACTTTTGCTTGTTAATTTTGCCTGTATTACATAAATGAAATCTGAATCATTTACTCTGCTGTTGTATGTAATAGTTTGCTTCTTTTTTCTGAGTAAAACTCCATTGTATGAAAACATATTTATTCATTCTGCATTTGATGCATCCAGTAATTAATTATTACTAGTAACACTGCTATAAAACTTTTGTACATTGCTGGGGCCAGCCGAGCAGAGCAATGGGGTCTTCGAGCTGGAGGGGTCAGGATGTGAGAAAAATGATTTACAGGACAGCGAGACCTTGGAAGGGCTCATCAGTCAGTACTGAGTGAGCACCGTGTTTATTTCTCAGGTCTCTTTTATACCCTAAAAAGTAGGTCTGTTAAATGACTTCATCAATCACACGTAAAGGTTAAGAATAATCACAGGATATTTCAAAGAATCAAGCAAATACAGCAACGGGGGTAACCAATTTTCAGTTCTTTAAAGATTTCTATCTATATTCTATCTGGGTTAGTACTTCCTTAGGACTTTAACCTAACCACAGCTGTACATCATATATTCTGACACAGTTGCTAATCCATCAGGAAAGAATAAGAGTTGTGCCATGTTACTTAATTATCTCACAAGTCACAGTATAGAGAGTAAACACAATCAGTCTCACCAACAAGGCGTCCTTGAGGACATAGGTCAGAAACAAGCCATCAGAAACAAGCCTCAGAAACAAGCCATCTGAGAGTTAATTTTAAATTGACCAGGGCAGCAACCACCGAGGAGGTTGCAGATCTTTGTCACTGACTGTTGGTAGCCTCCTTAGCAGTGCAGACCTCCTGATGATGACTCAGTGCAGCACCAGAGGTGACCATCTTAAGGGAGAATGGCTAAATTCCCAAGGTGCGGCTCCCGACAGGACATCTGTTCTGATTATGTACATACAAAGAGATGCACATTATATATGTATAATAAGTATATATGTATGAATAATATATATCTATGTATAGCTATATATTCTGATTTTATATATATAAAGATGTGTATATAAATATACCTATTTATATTCTAATTAATTGATATATACCTATTTATGTTTTAATTATATATAAAGAGGTATATATGCATATACTTATATATAGATAGATGATAGATAGATAGATGGATAGATAGATAGATAGATGGATGGATGGATGGATGGATGAGAGAGAATGTCAGCATAAAAATACTGGTTAGAGGTTTGTATGCGTTGAGTTAGTATATAATGCCAAACAGGTTCTCAAAACTTGTAGGAAATTATATGCAAAGTATAAGTGTGTGAGAATTCTAGTTTCTTAATTTTTTTGGCCAACATTTGGTATTGTCTGTCTTTTAAATCATAGTTATTATGGTACATATAAATAGAATTTCATTAAGATCTATACATTTGGGGGCTTTTGTTTGGTCTTCTATTCATCGTTTCCTAGATTTTTTCAAAGATTTTTCTAGATTTTGGTGTAACCTGGTTTTACAAGTCTAATTTAGGGGCAGTTTGGTGTTGAGAGAAAGATTATCACTCCTAGTCACTCCCCTGTCTCTGGGACAGAAATACCAACAGTAACAATATAGAATAGAAGTTTATTTTATCTTACAGTTTCAGGCTGTGGTCAGCTTGTCCTAACGCATTAACAGGATGGCGGGGCAACGTGCTGGAGCAATAGGTGGTCAGCCCATGGCACTCAAGAAGCAGCAAGAAAAGGGATGGGGAGACACGCCCTTCAAGGTCACCCCCGCCCTGGGGGCCTGCATCCTCTGACCAGGCCTCACTCCCTAACAACACACTCAGCACGATGTTATCAGTGGGTTAATCCACCCATGAATATAGTGCCTCCATAATCCAATTACTTTCCCAAAGCCCTACCTTCCAACGCATGTGGCTTTTTTGGGACAGCTAGATCCCATCACCATAACACATGAATAGAAAGAAACAATTACCTTACGCAGCATTTGCTTAGACAACTCAGGTGCCTCCAGGGAATGTTCTAGATGATTACCAATATACTCATTTATAAACAATACTTTGCTAAATCATTACTATTTAATTCTGGCGCTTGGATGATCATTATATCACCATGTAACCAAAGTCGGACCCAAACCTGTTACATTCGTCATAGCGTCACCATAAGAAATTTTTTTGGTCCCATAATTTGAAAGTACAACTTCCGCCAGTAAACAAGGATAAAGTAGATGACAGCAGTTTTTAGCAAGATAGCTAAAATGCTGTAATATAAATATGTTTTATGAAATTAAAGAGTATAATTAATTTCAGAGATCAAATTATTTTCTTTGCTTTACTGTATTATTGTTCTACAATTCACACGTTAATTTAATAAGGAAATTGACATAATTTTTTGAAAGAATCAAATTGACTTTGTCTATGTTTTTCTTTAAAAGGCAATAAAATCTGATATTGGAAGTTCTTTTAGGAACAAAATAGAAGGTCAAAGGGAAATGTATCAATTAGATCTCAACATTATTGGTTTGCAATTTAGCCATCACCCTCTATTCAATCAAGAACAAGTATTATGTGCAAGGCTGCTACAACTTTATGAATATTTTCAGGACAGGCAGCAGCAAAATTTATGTCAGCTACTTTCTGAAAAGGTGAGAATGAATGTTATTTACTGTATTTCACAACTGATCATTTAGTATAAAAGAGAAAAAATTCTTAGTATACAGCAGGTTGTTATAGACTGAGGTAGAACAGTGATTTGAGGGCCGAGGATTGAGCTCAGTGGTTCCAGCACCTGTTTTGCAAGTATAAGGCCCTTAGTTTGATCCCCTGTAACCATATACCACAATGTTGGGTGTGAAGACTCATGTCCACCAGCAATCATTACCACATACCACAGTGCTGGGCGTGGTGGCTCACACCTGTAATCCCAGCACTCAGGAGGCAGAAGCAGGAGGATTGTTATGATTTCGAGGTTTGACTGGGCTACATAGTGAGCTCAGGGCCAGCCTGAGCTACAAAGCAAGACCCTGTTGCAAAAACAAAAAAAACCAAAATAACAGTGATTTGAGTTTCATTTTTCTAAGGAAAAAAAGAGTGAGAGTTGACTTGCTGGGGACAGCCTCAACAATACTCCAGTATTTTTTTTTTTTTTATCAAATACACATTATTGTTGTTTCTATGGCTTTGACCTAAAAGGGGTGTATCCATTTTTGAGGTTTTATAATAGAGTATTTTGATAAAAATTTGAGAGATCTTGAATCTCGTGACAAAATTGAAGAGTCTTGGTCAGAGATAAGCAATCCATGAAGACTCTGTATAAATTCTAAAGAAGCAAAAGTTTCCACTAATCATTTTCATAAACTCATACATGTCTTTGAGACTCTGCTGGGTTACAGATGCACAAGTGCTTTGTTGACCAGTGCTCTCTCTAACAATGTGTTTTGATAGATTTCATTCATCTAATGCATAAATAAAAAATAATCCTAAAGTCCCTCTGTATAAGTACTATAATGAAATAAGATTGTTATGACTAGATTAGACTTTTTAAAAATTAGATAATATTATTGGAAAAATTCTAGGAAGTAGAAACCTATAAGCAAGTTACATTTCTTTTTTTTTTTTTTAATACTTAGGGATTGAACTCATTTTAAATGAAATACCTTGTAAGGCATTTAGACATTTAATTCTTTCTTTCTTTTTTTTTTAAAGTTTTTAGAGACAGGGTTTTGCTTTGTGATTCAGACTGGCCCTGAACTCACTATGTAGCCCAAGTTAGCTTTGAACTCACAGCAGTTGTCCCGCCTCAGCCTCCCAAGTGCTGGGATCACAGGCATGAGCCACCACACCCAGGTACTAGGGATCCAAATCGGGACCCACTGCTTGCCAGACAGACACTTGAACCGGAACTAAATCTCTAGCCCAAGACATTTAATTCTTAGAGCAATGCAAAGATATCTCTTAAGCAACCAATATTCTGTTTTTTGGGGTTTTTTTTAGGTTTTTTGAGACAGGGTCTCGCTTTGTGGTTCAGGCTGGCCCTGAGCTCAGCCTCAAACTCACATCACAGCAATCCTCCTGCCTCTGTCTCCCAAGTGCTGGGATTACAGGCATGAGCCACCATGCCCGGCACTGTGGTATGTGGTACTGGTTGCTGCTGGTCGTGAGTTTCCATGTCCAGTATGATATGTGGTTACCGGGGAATCGAACCAGGTCCTTGCACTTGCAAGACAGGCGCCGGAACCACTGAGCTAACTCCCCGACCCAAGCAACCAATATTCTGCTAACCAAAAAAAATGATCATTTATGGGTAGCCAGTAGTGTGTGATTTGACAGACAGAAATTGCAAAGATACTTTTTTATATTTTCTTGTAATATATGTGTGTGAGTGTGTGATGTGTGTTGTATGTGTGTATAATTTTAGCCTTTTTTTCTATGTAGAATTTATAGCTATGTCTTGGAGAAAATTGAGTCCCAAATCAACTTTCCACTAAGAGATTAGCCAGATAGACAACAGCATAATTTCTGTACTTAAAAAACTGCCTTCAGAATCAGATAGGTGCACGTCATATTTATATAGGGTTAGAATTATTTATTCCATAGGTATATTTCTCTAGTCCTTCCTTGTTTCATTACCATATTTAATTATTAAATCATGATATGTAGTAGCACAATTGCCTTTTCATTATTGTCTTTTTTAGAATGTTCTGAACACTTTAATAGATGTGATCGTCCATGCAAACCTCAGATTCATTTGTCACTATTCTAATTACCCTTATTCTATTTTATTGTGGTTGCATTATGTGTGAAAGAAATTTTGACGTTACAAAAACTGGGTTTTCATATAGTGTATTCCTATTTGTTTGGGTCTTTTATGTCTTCCAAAGGGAAAGCTGGTATCAGTTGACTGTAGTAGTCACCCCTGTGACAGATTTCTCCTGTAAGAAGTTTAGGGTATAGTTTTCTTCAGTTTTATTTCTCTATGAAAATATACTTAAGATAACTGTTTTATATCTCATGTAGAATACCTTCTTTTGTGACTTTTTTCTTATTTTCCGATGTAATGTCATCAAATATTTATTAACTTTATATACTGTCATAGAGAGACATACACAGGTTATCAGTATAGGTATATAAATATGGATGCACAAAAATGAGAATTAACTCATGTCATATACTGGTACAAATTTTCAGTATTGAGTGTGATTATGATATGTATATAAAATGTACCAAGAAAGAATTCAATTTAAAATAAATAAATAAATATGGATGTGATAATGGCAATGTCTTTATCCATACTGTGGGATTTAAGTGGAAGATGAAGTACATACCTCTCTGCCCAATCTGCCATTTTGATCTAATGGCATTTCTTTATATCAACTGATGAACTGATTGCTAAGTATGTCCAAAATGTGTTTATTACTTGGGTAGATATTCAGTTCTGTTCCAGACTGCTTATATGAAATGTGTTTTTAAAGACAAAACAGTAATACATGACAGAGTTCTGCATTTGTGCTGAGCTCTACAGAGGGAGTGTAGTAATGCTTACCGGTGAATGGAATGTACCAAAGATCTCTTTGCTTTGTCACAGCTGAAAACACTGACAAATGCTGCCACAACAGTGAATGAGAACTTTGAAACAACCCAGGTTATCAGAAAGTCTTTAAAGGATTATTATTGGCAGATAAGGTAGGTTTTGAATCATTCATGTATTCATCAAATATTTATTAACTTCTTTAAATACAGTACTATAGAAGATACAGTTGCTATAGAAGATGTAAAATAGAAAAGTACAAAATCATTTATCTTTAGGAGATTATAAAAATAGTTACATTCTATCTTAAAGACTCATATTGGTATAAAAATATTTCACAGAAGTGCCATGAGAAAGCAGTTGTACTTTTTTGATGTTTTCTAAAAATATTTGTTAAAGATTATTACTATGCGTTCACCAGTATTTCTGAATTGACTGTATATAATTAATCTCAGGTGTTTATATATATTTAAAAATAAGAGCCGGGCATGGTAGCTTACTCTTTTAATCCCAGCTCTTGGAAGGCTGAGGCAGGAGGATTGCTGGGAGTTCAAGGGCAGTCTGAAGTGCACAATGAGACCTTATCTCAAAAAAAAATTAGTTCACATTTACATATGTACAAGGTACATTAATTCAGTATAAAGATATGAAGGCCTCCTGTCTAAAACAAAAACATGGTTTACATGTTGAGAAACACTAGTTTATAACCAATTAGGTCAGAGAAGTTATCAGAGTATAAAATGACTGGGGGAAAAAAAAACTACAAAATGAGGCACAGTAATGTGTCAGGGAATTTAAAAAACAGGAAATCTCGTTTAGAAGATAACTTATTTGGTACAAAATGTAATTGCACACAAAATATATATGAGTGATTTGATAGCACAGCAAATTCTCTGCCTGTAACCTGACATGATTTTACAGACCCTTAGCCCCTAGAAACAACAAATAATTTAAGTAATTGGTTTCCTAGAGCAACTTTTTATTTATTTTATTTTATTTTATTTTTTGAGACAGTCTCACTTTTGTGGTTCAGGTTGGCCCTGAGCTCAGCCTCAAACTCACAATGCAGCAATCCTCCTGCCTCTGCCTCCTGAGTGCTGGGATTACAGGCGTGAGCCACCACGCCCGGCACTGCTGGGTGTGAGTCTCCATGCCCAGTATTGTATGTTGTTTGCGGGGAGGCGGGGGCAACAAAAAGAGAAAGGTTTGCTTTAGATGGAATTCAATACTGGTAGTCTGGGGTTCACTATGGAGTGGGAGTGCTGACCAGGTAATCGCATTAAGACAGAAAACCAATCTATTGATTAATTCACATGTCTGTAAGATTCTTGAATCCAAAGAGCTTGTCCTTGCATCTCTTTACTCACCCTTTGCCAGCACAATGCCTGGGACATAATAAGTACTCCATAATTGCTTATTGAATGACTAAATGAAAATAGGCTTCTGTTTCTAACAGTATGATAGCCTAGATTTCTTGAATACCCCTACTAGAAAAAACAACTTATGAAATAAACATAATTTATCTTTATAAACAAGTTTCTGAGATGGCAAGAATATAAGGAATCTGCAGAAAGAGAAAAACAAAGGGGAAGGAAAAATCCTATGAAATCAGAATCAAAACCATCTTCTACACTGAAGATATTTGCTGCCTACTAATGTTGACCTATCATTCAGGTAGCTTAATAGAGTGCTGAAGGCAAAAGATAAAGCAAGTTAGAACTGATTGGAAAGTTTAATAAAGATTACCATATAATAGATATTAAATCTGGAAAAGGAACTAAAAGAGACTTGTCTTTGACTTTAATACTAAAAAAGGGGACAATTTTCCTTCAAAAATTCATGATAGAAAACAAATTTAACTCAGAACCATGACCTGAATTAGATTTACTTAATGTATTATTTTTACATTTCTGGTGATATTAAAGATTGAACCTGGGACATTCTGCCTCTGAGCTACCCCTCCAGCTCTTTATCTATTTATTTATTCATTTATTTGTTCATTTAATTTTTTGTGATACTTGTGATTGAACCCAGGGCCTTTGCACTGGATTTTATCCCCACTGAGAGAATCACATTAAGTTGTCCAGGCTGTCCTCAGGCTTGCTCTCCTCCTGCCTCAGCCTCCTGAGTAGCTGGAATTACTGGCAGGAGCCACTGTATCCAACTCAGATTTAGAATTAGCTTAATATAGTCTTGGAATGAAAATGATTTTAAAAAATGGTAAAACAAATATATATTATTTCTGAAAGAACACAATTTTACTCCTAGCTGTGGGATTACTCATAGATATGATAATCTAAGGAGCACAGGCTCATATCAATAGCTTCTCCTGTTGCAGTTACACAAAAATACCAAGGGAAGAAGGAGCACAAATAATGAAAGACACACACAGCAAAGGCTAAGTAAGATAATGGAATTATCAAATACATAAACTAGTATAACTGTTTAATTTGAATTAAAAATAAAAGACAAGGTTGAAAATATCTACAAATAAGATGTGGTTCTGGGAAGATAGAAAAGGAGCTTTCTGTCCAAATACCTGGGGTCTGTACTGGCATCCCTGATTACTACTTCTCATTACAGAGGTGCAAAAAGATGGAGGACATCGTTGTTTTACCGTCTGTCCTTGTTGCAAACCTCTTCTCTAGCTCCTTTCAAGTATTCTTGAAATTCTGATGTTCTAAATCAGAACCATCCCACTGTAGCAGCTGTGGAGCCCACATAGAATTTACTTGGTGGCAAAATAAAAGTTGTGGGAGCCTCAAACCATACTAAAGCAAGCAAAAGCATCAGAAGGGCTCTGCGCTACCTGGTTTGCACTTTCTCTTTCAAGCAGAGAAAAGCACTACTCAGAAATCAACTAAGATGCTACATAGATTGCAGAACATTTACCAGGATCTGTGCGCTTGCTATCTCCTTTCTTTCATTGTTACTATTTTCCATATCCTTCTCTCTTTGGTAGTTAATATCTTATAGGTAGGCTATTTCTGTTTTCAAGAGAACTTGCATTTTATCAGGGAATTTTTGAGTACTGAAAAAATCTTTAAAGAACGACTTTTTTAATGATAAACTTTAAAAACATTTTAAATAAAACAGCTATTTCATTTACGATGACAAAAGTGAAAGAGGTTCAGAAGAATTACTCTAAAAATTCTTCCAGGCCATTTTTAGTATCTTATAGCTCTAACCACGGCCATATTTTTGATTTTGCTATTATTGCTGCAGTAATACAAAACAACAGTATAATTTAGAACGGGAAAAGGACCTCACCCTGCTACACAGTATATTACTGACTTGGAAACACATAAAGTCCCTTCGACAACAGCAAGGTTTTACAAGCTCTACGATAAAGTTACAGTTTCAGAGGTAAGAAGCTGCTTTATTTGTTCTTATTTGTCTCCTAAGGAATTGCTCATGAATAATGGAAAATTAGAGTACCTGAGAAAATGATTTAGAATCTACACAACTATTCCTTGTGATTAACTTATAAGGACTTAATTCCTGACTGATACCTTGAACAATCCTTATAACTTAAGAAAACAGGCTAATTTAAAAATGGACAAAGGCTTTCAGCAAATAATTTACTAAAGAAGGTATATGAATGGCAAATGAACATAGGAAAAATTCATACTCATGGCATCGTGTCACATCAAAAGAGAAACACAAATTAAAATCAGAATGAAATACTGCTATAAACTTGATTGAATACCTAAAAAATGTTAGCAACTGTTGTCAAAGATCCTGAGCCAAAGACACTTTATTTATAGTTAACGGGAATGTAAAATGGTGCAGTCACCTTGGAAACACTTTGGCATTTTTAAATAAACATAGACCTGACCATCATACCCCAAGGTGAAGCATATTTTAGGTAACTAGATGAAATTGTAAAAACTTATGTACTGGAAGAGATGATTATAATGCAAAACTAAATTTGTTAACCACTTAATCTGCTTGTGAATTCAAAGTGAGATAGTAATTTTAGACAATTAAGAAATGTTACTTTTGTTGATTTTGGGGTTGTGTGTGTGCGTGCGCAGGAGATTTTGTTTTTCATAGCACTGGCACTTGAACGCAGCGCCTTCAGACTGAACTATGTCCTCAGCCCCACTTCCCGTTTAAAATTAGAACTAGGATCTCACTAAACTGCACAGACTGCGCTCAGGTTTGCTGCCCTCCTGCCTCAACCTCCTAGAGTGCTGAGATGACGGTAGACATCTGACTTCTGACAGTTTGTGAACCTAAGACCAGTGCGGTTTCTGAATTAATGAATTCTTCTAAATTAACCCAAATTTGATGACTTGCCTCTAATCTTTTAAACCAGTTTGTTACGCCCCTGTGTCATGAACCCTTGAGCAGCGGTAGAATACCCATCGATATCCTCGAGTTACTCTGGATCCACATTGTCTACTCACTACCAAATTGTTACTCTGAACTCCAGTCTCACATGAGGCCCTTCATAAATTTGTTCTTCCCAACACTTAATTATTCAGCTTTCTCATTGGACTTGGGCTTAGATTCATCTCTCCAGACTGCTTCTTGCTGGATGCCTCTGAACTCAATCCTACAATGTCAGTGACTAGATTGGCATCCACAGGTTAGCCTGCTGGTCCTTAGTTGGAGCGTTTTGTTTAAGCCATTCGAGTACTCTGATGTTAAAAAAGCCGTATGCATGAAGATGTTTCTGGAAACTCTGTTTCCTGGCCAAGTTTATCAGCCTTCACCCAACAACAACCCTGGTCCTTCTGAAT
This sequence comes from Petromus typicus, assembly GCA_004026965.1. Classification (NCBI taxonomy): domain Eukaryota; kingdom Metazoa; phylum Chordata; class Mammalia; order Rodentia; family Petromuridae; genus Petromus; species Petromus typicus. Next base: position 144,648 of record PVIR01000615.1, on the reverse strand, counting down.
CCTAACTAAACAAACTTGCAGTCAACCTTCCACAAAGGGCTTATCTATGATAAGAAAGCCTAATATGTACGCATTGAGCTCAGGTTGTCTCTCCTTCATATGTTTGTTTTGAAGTATATTGGACTTGCTGTGTACGGCTTTAAGATTTTTCCAAATAAAGCAACTGAGTTGCGGATGTATAGTCTGTGCTAAAATATGAAAGTTTGGAGCTTAGTAATTGTAACTGAAGCCACAGGTGTACAGAAACTGCTTAAAGAGAGGGAGGAAATGAGATGAGAAGAGACTTGAGAAGCTATTAAATGGCTGGGAAAAGGAGGATAAATAATAGAAGCACCAGTAAGAATGGCGGTGGCCAACCTATGGTACAAGTTGTCGCACCGAGGGTTTCACAAATGATCGGCACGCATCCAACAGCAGAGGTCACATTACTTGCAAAGAAGGAGCAAAATGCAAGCTTCTGTGTCACTGAAAGCTTTGTTATTGTATTTTTCTTTTAGGATAAAAGATGTTAATGAAAGAATTGTTTTATTAAATTAAAACCTCAGTACTCAGGTGTAATTGCAGTGCTGACACTCCATAACAACAGCAGGTTTCGGACTGCAGTTTGGGCACTCGGTCTCCAGGAGCTTTCGCCATTACCAGGAGAGAGCCTTTCACCACAGAGCAAAGAAAAGAGGGCACTGCATTTTAAGTGGGGGAAGTTGTTAACAGTGCTTAATGCTTCTGAAATACCAATTAAGTTCAGAACTAATCGTGCTCATTGGCTTTCCTGACATGGAGGCTCGTGGCAATCTTAGTAAAGCAGGTTTTAGGAAGGGACGGGGCAGAAGTGGGCCAGCGGGAAGTTGATATAGCCCCATCTTCTCATGTCAGGAAGCTCCCCTTGTCAAGTGTTAGCATATGGATCACTTCCTTAGGATATAAAATAAATTGCTGTAAAAGATTGATTTTGTGTGTATGGGCGTGTGCGTTTGTTTTAGCATGACCTCCTACAAGTTTCAAATCTTTCCATTTTTTGCTTTACATAATTCTTTTTGTTACTAACTAGGATTAAAATGAATAAATGTGATGAGCAAGAAAAAGCACAAGGGTCAGAAATGTCTGAGACCAAGAGGAAAACTAAAGGAAAACTGCTGGAGAAGGGAGAGAAACAGGAGGTATTTATATCACAGAATAACATTCAATTCATTTTAAGTAGTTTTAATACTTCACTGTTTGGTAGAATAGAAAATCTTGGTATTTGTAGCAAACACCTAACAAAATGGCAAATATGAGCAACAAAAGTTCATGTTTAAGAATAGTTGTCCTGGATGGTGAATGTACATGGTAAATTGCATATTTTTCCATTGTTTCAGAGACTCTTACTTTTAGCTTCTGAACTTGAAGACACCAAAATTGAAAGAATAGATCCAATTACCTTGAGACCACAACTTTATTTCACAACAGAATTAACTAACTTATCCAACTGTTCACTGTAAGCATTTAAAAAAATTATGTTTTCATTATATATTGCCTATAATTGCAGTTTTAATAATAATAATAATAATACTAGATTTCTTTTTTTTTTTTTTTAGGTTTTTTGTTTTGTTTTGTTTTGTTTTTGAGACAGGGTCTCGCTTTGTGGTTCAGGCTGGCCCTGAGCTCAGCCTCAAACTCACATCACAGCAATCCTCCTGCCTCTGCCTCCCGAGTGCTGGGATTACAGGCGTGAGCCACCATGCCCGGCACTGTGGTATGTGGTACTGATTGCTGCTGGGGTGAGTCTCCACACCCAGTATTGTTATGTGGTTACCGGGGAATCGAACCCGGGCCCTTGCGCCTGCAAGACAGGCGCCGGAACCACTGAGCTAACTCCCCGGCCCAATACTAGATTTCTTATTATTCTTTCTACTCTTTTTAATGATAATAATGTTAGATTTCTTTTTTCTGGTATATAGTATCCATATACCATATAGTAGATACTGCTCAGTGTTTTTAAATTTACATTTTTTCATTTGATGGTCACCATAGTTGTCTGGAGTATTGCATTATCTTTATTTTAAAAATGAGGTAATTGGACATTATGGAGGGTTATGTAGTCGAAGATCGCACATTTACTGTGAGCTTGACCTGGGACTTAAACTAGCTTGCCTTGCCATGCCTTCTGTAATAAACTTAATATATTCATCACTTTTTATAATTTTGGATAGCAATTTTTATTCAGGTAGAGATAAGAAAGGTAGAAAGTTACAGTAAAGAGGAGGAGGAAGAAGAGAGGGTGAGGACAGTGCTGGGAACCACCCTGTTTGGGAATTGCAAGGTCTAAATTGACCAGGACCTCCTGCCTACAAAAGACTTTAGACTTGACTCTAGTCTTCATCTCTGGTAACAACAGGGACTCAATGGTCCCACATGCTGTGATAGTTCAGGACAGAACTGCACCGGATCTGCCCCTTCTCAAGGACTATTGCTGACATCTGCCTCGCCCCAGAAGAATCCTCATCTACATAACTTCTCTAGGACTATTGTTGGTGTGGCCCTGCCTTTCTGGGTATTTTAGACTATAAATAATAAACGGTGTGGTAAGCTGGGATCCGGAGTCCTTGCCGCCCAGAGTAGCATAGATCAGACCCAAGCTCAGTTTTCTCTAAGTCTCATTTCTGCCTAATTATTAATTATTTCGCCGTGTGCCATGAACTCACAGGAGACTAAAACTTAATGCAAAAGTTCTAGTTATGTTCCCTTCCCCTGTTTACTACAGGACAGGAGTGAGGAGAGAGATCACACCGTCACCTCTCCTCCCTGCGGGACTCCTGGCTCTCCTAACAACTGTCCCCATAGCGCTTCTCTGGAGATCTATGACTGAATTTACAGGCAGCCTGAGAACCACAGCTGCCATAGTTTCTCTTCTATTTACCATGGCAACCGGGAAAAGTTTTTGTACTGTAAACTTAGTTTCTACTTTTGAGTATATCACTTTAAAAAAACATCATGAGTGGGAAAGGGAAACTTGTATCCATAAATGAGCAGCTATGGTTTGACTTAAAGACACCAATTGTCCTTTGATCATCTTCTTTGTAACGTAAGATACATTTTGAAAAGCACTCTATCCTACTCCTGTTCTGCTTTACATGATTGATTTAAAGATCTACTTGATTTATAGGCATGAACAAAAGAGGAAAGCCAAAATTCAGAAGCTGAAATATTTCATTAAGATATTTTACAACAATAAGCAAGTTTCTTGCACTTCAATATCCCCACTACAGTTTGATTTTAAAGTCATGTTTCAGCAAATTTTCAATATTCAGTTAATATATTGGCCTGAAACCATTTGCTTGAAGGTATGCCCTGTTACTTCCTTTCATATTTTATACCATACCTCCTCTTTCTTGTTAGTTACTATATGTTATTTTTTTATATTAAGAGATCACAGATTTCTACATCTAGCAATGTATTTATATTAGTAAATGTTTAATCTGCCTCTTTTATGGTCTTTTATGTCATAAGCACATTATTTGATTTGTAGTTACTCCACATAACTTTCTCCTGTTAAAATTCCTGACAACCTTGGATATGCAGATTGTTTTTCATTCATGTGAGTTGGAAGAGAGTTGTTTAAAGTAAAGTAAGTTACATGCTTATTGTGACTATTAGATGTTTTCTATATATTTCCCAAGTCTTGACTTGGTGGTTTTAGTCCGTTCCTGTATTTTTTTCATCTTTTTTTTGTTAGTTTGCATCTTTTTTATTTATTTATTTATTTATTTTTCTTTTTCTGAGACAGGGTCTTGCTTTGTAGTTCAGGCTGGCCCTGAGCTCAGCCTCAAACTCACATCACAGCAATCCTCCTGCCTCTGCCTCCCGAGTGCTGGGATTACAGGCGTGAGCCACCATGCCCGGCACTGTGGTATGTGGTACTGGTTGCTGCTGGGGTGAGTCTCCACACCCAGTATTGTATGTGGTTACCGGGGATCGAACCCGGGCCCCTGCACTTGTAAGACAGGCGCTGGAACCACTGAGCTAACTCCCCGGCCCTCAAAATTATTTCTATAATTCTTAAAATAACTTCATTGCACCTCTGGTTGCTTCACTTATTTTTAGTTAAGTTCTTATCATCTTATGTTATCCTTCTTTAGAAGTTTCTACTTTAAAAATACGCTGACTAAACTTTCCTACTATTGTCCCTAAAACAAGGTGTGGTATAATAGTCACTTGAAATTTTTAAATCTGCCTCCAGAATAGGTAAATGCATATTTTGAGTCCTTTCCACTTATCACATAACTCTGACAAGCTCAGAGACAGCGAGAAAGAGGAATGAAGTTAGAAGTAAATTGCACCTTAGTTGCTGCAAAAATTGTAAATTAAATCTCCACTCTATCACTCAACAGATTTTAACTTGAACGTTTTTTTAAAAATCTTTATTGGTACATTATGAGTACACATCATCAACGCATTCAACATTGGGAGTATGTACCAGAAGATGACATGACTTGATTCTCATTTTTCCCCTTCCCCCCTGCCCCCTATATACATAATTTTTGTTTCCCGTTTTTCTTCACTGCTGTCACATTCTTTTTACCCTCGTTTTTTACCCCTACACTCTCTTTTAAATAGTTTCTATTTGAAAATATCAACTATATATACTGCAACTCATTTACAACTTCATTTTTTCATATCAGAGAAAAGATACGATATTTGCACATCTGTGACTTATTTATTTCATTTATGAGAACGTCCTCAAGGTACATCCATTTGAGTATGAATGACTCAATCTTATCAATTTTAATGGCAGAGTAATACTCCATTCTATAAAAGAACAACATCTTCTTTATCCAGTCTCCAGTTGATGGACATTTTGATTGTTTCCAAGATTTAGCAATCACCAACTGAGCTGCTATAAACATGGGTGCACATATGTCACTGTGATATGACTCTTTCAATTCTTTTGTGTATATACCTAGCTGAGCGATGGCAAGGTTAAATGGGACCTCCAATCCTAGCTTTTTGAGGAATCTCCAAAATGATCTCCACAGGGGTTACATGAGTCTACATTCCCACCAGCAGTGGAGAAGAGTTCCTTTTTCTCTGCAGCCTCACCAACATTTGTTGCTGGCTAGTTCTGAAATAGCAGCCATTCTTTGTGGAGTGAGATGAAATCTCAGTGTTGTTTTCATCTGCATCTCTTGAGAGACCAATGATGTTGAGCATTACTTCATATACTTCTTAGCTGCTCTTAATTCTTCCTCTGAAAAGTATTGTGCATTTCAGATGACGATTTTTGAATTGGGTCTTTAAATTGGGGTGGGCTGATTTTTTAAGCTCTGTATTATCCTAGATAGTAAAGGAAACCACCAACAGAGTGAAAAAGCAACCAACAATATGGGAAAGAATCTTTACCATCTGTTTCTCAGACAAAGGGCTGCTGTCAAACCTGGACTTTAAATTAATTTCTTACCACTCAACTTTATTCATTCTTCACTTCAGCCAAACTGAACTGCTTGTCTTTTCCCATCCATATTTACAGTTTCCTACTTGTAAGTTATTCTGAGGTATTTGAGTTGCATTCTGGTCACTTTCAGGATGCACCATCACAACCACACATTGGTGTTGTGAGTTTCCACCAAGGGTGTGGAAGGCGCCTCCCGGGAGACCTGACCTAGTGCAGCTCTTGACCAATGCATTTCCCACTCACTAGGCTCTAACGTCCAGTCAACAGTATCAGATCCGGATCTGACAGTCCCCTCAGTATGGGTCTGCACACGCTAAGCAAATTCATGGGGCTCATGTGGGAAATCAGAATGTTAGTACACTATTTTATTTGTTAGGTCATCTTCTCCTTTTAATTAGCTTATTACCTGACTTTTTTTTTTTTTTTTCTTTTTCTGAGACAAGGTCTCGCTTTGTAGTTCAGGCTGGCTCTGAACTCAGCCTCAAACTCACATCACAGCAATTCTCCTGCCTCTGCCTCCTAAGTGCTGGGATTACAGGTGTGAGCCACCACGCCCGGCACTGTGGTATGTGAGACTGAATTGCTGCTGCGCGTGAATCTCCATGCCTAGTACGGTATGTGGTTACCAGGGGATCAAACCTGGAGCCTTGCGCTTGCAAGACAGGTGCTAGAACCACTGAGCTAAATCCTGGCCCTTATTTGACTTATAATAAGAAAAAAAATTTTTTTCTACTGACCTGCAACTCCTACAAGTCTTTCTGTATTAAGGATGCTTTAGTCAAGGGGACTGCCGTGTTGGTTTAATTCACTCTTACAAGGAAGTTGTGACCAGCAAAAAATATCAACCTTGATGATTTTCTTTGTTCTTTTCTTGACTGACTGACCACCTATCCTTTTGGGTTTTTTTTTTTTTTTCATTCTTTCTTATCTTTAGAGGACCAATTTTTCCCTCTTCTCACTTCTTAATTTTTTTTAAGAGAATATATCATCATTTCTCCAAATATTAACAGCACTAGTAGGTCAAGTTAAGGTTTTTCTACTGAAAAAAGGTTAGGCTTATTGTTACAGCAGTTAACTTACATGAAACTCTAGACGAAACACAGCACATCAAATTAGAACTCTTGGGGAGCTGAAGCTCAGTGGGGCTACGCAGCACTTCTTGCTCTTTCTTGTAGAACTTTCTTCCCTCCCTAGTTCCCACAGCTCATTCAACTAATCATTGGATTCCAGGAGCCGATAACTTCCCCTTTTCCCGAAAGCATTCAACCAGATTTTAATCACTTAAAAATTAATATAGTTTGAGGGCTGGGGATTTAGTGGAAATGGTACACCTACCTTGTAAGCACAAAGACCTGAGTTCAATCAGGTACTGCAAAAAAAAAAAAAATTATATAGTTTGATAAAGAACCTCCATTTATTTCATTGTTTATAACATAGGAAGTAAAAGATCTATTTCCTATAATTTTTATTAGGTTTAAATGCAATTAAGAACTTTCAAGGTGCTACAAATAATGTTATTAGGGTACTATACAATTTGTATTTATATTTCAGAAACATTTGCATGTTTCTTCTTCATTTCATTTTCTATAAAACTGAAAAAAAACTATATTTCTAAGGTCGTATGATTGTCTACTTTTCCCTTAAATATGTGAGTAAAATGTTATATTTTGATTATGGTATTTTAAAAAATGAACATAAGTATCTTATTGAGAGTCCTTATGTTTTTACTTTGCTATTGTGTAATTTTCAATATATTGTATATTTTATTTCTTTTTCTTTAGGTTTATGAAATAAGTAAAAGGACAAGCTTACTGGCAAAATTATATTTACCTTTACCTAACAACACAGAACCAAAAGGCAAAACTGTTTCGGAATATGTAGAATTTAGTTCTAATAAGCGGGTCACACCTGCGGCTGGAGAAGTAGGAAGCAGTGAGTTTATTAAAATGTCCCTCTCTAATTTTCTTCAGGAGACCCTGAGTCATTTACATGAGGAACGAATCCTGAATTTACATATGGTTTGAAATGAATTAAATTCTCCTTTCCGATGTTAAACTAGATTGCTTAAAACTATGTCTTGAATCAGATCTTTGGAAAATTTATAATTCACCGTTAACACGTTAGCTTTTCCTAGGCCATTAGGGGAAAGTGCGCTCTTCTAAACACCAGCCCTGCGTCTGTGGGTTAGCTGCTCTGCATCTGCCTCTCTTCTTCAGTAAACCTACAGTGTTCCAGAACATTCGGATTAGTCCTCACACTCTGTAGGGAAGGGAGAAAGAAAAGGAAAGAAGGAAGGGGCTAAGAAGAGGACAGAGAAATGAAGCAGGATTGTTCCTGTTCCTTTGTGTTTCAAATGATTTTTCATTTATGAAATAAAAGTTAGGACATCTCTGAGACTATTGTCTTTCCTCTCCTTCCCCCCAAGATTCCTTTGTATTAGCTTTGCAGGGGTTTTGCAAACTTGTGCCCATCTGGTGAGGAGGAAGAAAACATGAATAACTCAAAGAAAGGAGAGCAGAAAAACAGCGTGTGGAGACCCAGGAGAAAGAAACTCTGCACTCAAAAACTTTAGGAAACCCTGGGAACTTGGGAAAGGTTTTAAGTAGTACTGCTCAACTCTGTCAAGGTTGAAAATGAAAACAAGGAGAAGCAGAGACTCAAGAACAGGGGAAAAGCGATAAAGAGGTTTTTTTTCTTTTTTCTTTTTTCTTTCTTTCTTTTTTTTTTTTTTGCTGCCAACAGTCTTTTCTTGCCAGAAGCCACTCCCAGAAAGAATGGTTAAGAAACTTCCAGGCCTTAGAAAAGGAAAATAGAGATTCTTATCTCTGTGTAGTCCATTCAATATTTTCCTTTTCTTTTTTGTTTGTGTGAAGCAGTCTTCCTTTAATTATCTTAGAGAAGAAATGAAGAAGAGCGCTCGGAGAAAAGCTGGGGTCAGCACAGAACTTAACTCTGTGTGCTTAGGGCTCCATAAATGGAATGAAGGGGGAGAGGCTATCGTGTGCTTCAACTGCACACTTTTTAAACAAATCATGTTTTTAATGTCTTTATGAACAGATGTCCCTTTTCTTCTTGAGGAAAATGGAACTGAAGAACTTTGTCTTTTAACATCAGGAAAACTTAGCTATTGTCTATCGTGGGCCTTAGATGAAAATGGTATTCCTCTGACTCCCATGTCACAGTCAATGAGATCTGCAAACTGCAGGTAATAAAGTTTTATGTTTTGAAAAACAGTGTATCTCAGCCAAGCATCAAATAAAAGATATATGTGTAGAAGGAAAACCCAAGCAGCAGTAGGAACAACTTAGTTTATTTGAATATTGACTTGCTTTCTACCCAAATGACTTTACGAGGAACTAAAGTGTTAATGTGTAAGAGAGTACTGTATGTCTCTTCAATGCTTAGGATTTTAGCCACACGGATGCTGAGAGAGGCATATCCCAAATCCTTAACTTATAAGCAAAGGCTGTGACTCTCAAAGATTTTATTCCTAGGGCTTTCCAGTTGTTCAGTCATTCTGTATTACTAAAGAACGATTTATGCATTCATTATCTTTTTGTGGAAAGGAAAAACCTTAGCTTTCTTCTTTGCCGCAGGAATTTCACTGCCCCTTACATGCCACATTCAGCTCATCTACAAAGTGAAAATCTTTAATACTTTGGTCTCGAGCCCACAGACTGCTTTGTGCACTTAGTGTCTGGCTGTGGAGAGGGTGTGCAGATGACTGTCGATTTTGTCACAGTCCTCAGCTGCACACCTACAGCAGCAGCGGGGCCAGGCAGGGTAACAAGGCAGGGGTATTTTTACTTTACCTGAGGAAGAAAATTGTGAGACTTTGTGGAAAACCAATTATAACTTTCTTTTAAAAAAACATATATTTATTTCCATAATCTGTTCATTAACATGTAAGCCTTGCCTTTATGGCTGTTTTCTAGACGGTCTAGGCTAAAACTGTTCTTAGGAAAAGGAAAATATATTAATGATGTGCCAAGGGTACAGGGTCCTGGGGATCTCTTATGACAAAGGAATCAAAGTAGTTCAGTGACAAGGGCAGAACAGGAAGTAAAGGACAGACTTATTCATTCTTTTGTAATTTTTCTTAAATCCCGCCATTCCTGATAATGGGTTTGTCAACAATAGCTTGAGAAAATATATGATATATGTTCATAGATAAATGAACAGGAGATAATGAAAAGGAGACATTATAAAATATATCTCCATTTTAGGATAAAACATTATTGACTATTCAGAAAAGTATTTCTGAAATTTTCATTTAAAGACAGAAACTTTTCCCAAGTACTTCACAAAAGGATCTTAGAAATATGGTTTAAATTTTTCTAACTACACATGATAGAAGAGATTTTCTGTGAATGTAGGAAATAACTGGGATAATTGATGGCTTTCAGGAAATCTTTGCTCTTTGGGGCTGAATTTCATCTGCTCTTAGCCTGTTCTAGATCAATGAGAATATATTACTAACATCAGCTTATCTTTTACAGAAGTAATATTTGATGATGGTCTCATGTGACCAAAGATGTATACCTGGCCCAGACTTCCCCTATAATTGCATTACTCTCTATTACATTTCAACTGTAAAGATACCATCTAAAGTTTATGTATTGTGTGTTATTTACCTAAATTCATTTAAGAAAATACTTGGATTGAGATTTAGTATTGTATATTTTATCAAAAGAAAATACTAAGTTACTATGTTTGGGTTTACAGAGTACATTCAATAATTACCATGTAATTAAGTATTCACTATAGTTTAGCTATTCACAAAGTGGGGTTGGCAAAGGTGAATATTTATCCTTACAGTACTTTCTGTCTCTTAAAGGAGAGAACATATTTATCAAAAAGCTATGATAGTTGGACGTGGTGACTCATGGCTATAATCCCAATATTCCGGATGCAGAGGCAGGAGGATTGCTGTGAGTTTGAGGCTGGCCTGGGCTTCATAGTGAGCTCAGGGCCAGCCTGAACTACAGAGCGAGATCCTGTCTAAAAAAATTTTTAAAAATTTAAAAAGCTATGATAGAATATGAGAAGAGCTAGATGTATTTTTTGTTGTGTTTTTAGTTTTTGTCTTTTTTATTGTGTGTTGCAATACATAGTAAATATATTCCTTGTGGGAAGTTGATACATATATGCATTGCTCTGTGAAGAATGGGTAGGTTGTCTGTAAATGGCTTAACTAGACAGGTTTTAGGTTAACATGATGCATGAAAATCACAGTGTATTTTCTCTCTGTTAGTTTGTTAAGGAATGTAGATGTGAGAGGTGTTCCTGAAATTCCATCCTTTATTAATGCACAGAAGCTTTTTCAATGGGCAGATAAAGTCAGAATTGATCCAAATAATCCAGAATATTCTGATTTAATGGAATTTATTATGGTAAGTTAGAGCATTTATCAGCACAGTAAACATACTCCATTTCCTTAACTCTATCTCTTTGTACTCCTCCATAGTCTGCTGTGTGTGTTTGTGCTTTTTAGGCAAGTACTGCCGATACCAAATGACTTATCAACATGTCTGACAGATGCACTCAGGCCCCATTGTCTATTAACTTCAGTTCTTCCTTACAGCCAATGCGCTGCTCTGTGTATCCCACATTTTCTTCCTTCATACCTGAATCCATACCATCATCTGCACAAGAGGAGCCCACTGTGGCACCCTCGTCCACCCTGTAACTCCAATGCATGTTTGCAGTTAGATGTGTACTCTTCCTACCTTGCCTTCCTGTCTACTTTTTCTTTCTTCTTTTTCCCTTCTTTCCTTCCTTTCTCTCTCTCCTATTTTTTCTTTTAAATAAACTCTTATGATGCTAATGTATTTCTGCCTATGACTGTAATTATTCTTTCATGTGCCTTATCTTTTCTTATAGGGCCACAGCTAATAAATCTTTGTCTCTGATGGTAGCTAGAAATATTCCTCACATTTTCCATTCACTTATTTGTATATGTCAAATAAAGGCAACTCATAAGTTAGATTAGGAAAATTAAGTTTTTCTAGACCAGAGCTTCCCAATTGATGGACAAAACTAGTAACAGGTATACAGAAATATTGATTCTTTCTCAGCTCTTAGAGCAACCACATAGGAACACTCTCACCTTTTAACTTTGTATGGACCAGATTTTCATTTCCTGTGTAAGTCACAGCTGGGGAAAGTTTAGGAAGCCTTGAAGGTAGGGTTATACACTGTTGCAGTTCCTATCCCTGTACAGATTCAATTGTTCAATATTACTTGTATTATGAATCTTGTATTTTGTGGTGGGGAATGTTTTGAAATAATTCTTGTTTTTATTAAATCAGTATTTTAAGACTGTATATTTTTGTGTTTACAGTATATGAGACAAAAAGGGCAGGATATTCCACAGTATTTCCGTCTTAAAAAATTGCAAGATGAACTTAACTTTGTTTCTGACGGAGAAATGCAAAAGAGTAAACGTTTCCAGCTCCTGCAACTCAGAAATGCAGGCCAATTAGATATTTCCCGCCTGCAGCAAATGCCCCTGTATGATAGAGAGATTCCAGATTCAGTCTTTCAGGTATTAGTTTCTTGTATGATAAGGTTAATATTTTGATGTTTTAAACCAAGAATCTAACTGAATTTTTAAAATTATTTTAAACTAATATACCCTTCTTTTAGCCATTAAGACCTTAGCTTGGCTTCACAACTTAGTAATGTCAAAACAATCTATTTATCAACTAAAATCCTCAAAGTATGTTCTAAATTTATTTCGCTGTTGTATTTTTGCTATTGTATTAAAATGGATCCTTAATTTAATAGCAGCTCTTGGGGGTAGGGAAAGAAACTATTGCAGTTAATTTAAACCGTGATTTTAGAACATGTCTTAATTTGAGAATTTTCAAAATATACAAAAGAGAAAAGTGTATCTTATTTGGTGGTGTGCTATGGCTGGCTGGCGTCAGTTGGTTGAGAGTCTGTTGCACGGGTCTTGTCCCAACCTTACCAATAATGATTTCCTTTGCTGCTGAGGACTGTTTATGCCATAAATCTGCAAATGCCACACATTGGAGCTTCTCTTCCCTCTTCAAAAAATCCCATTGTTAAACACCAGCATACCACCATTTTACAATAAAGGAATTATAAGAAATGGTTCCTGTAAAAAGAACTAACTAAAGTAATTCTGGTACTTGAACTTTCTAAGAGATAGTTTAAGAAGAAAGGAATTATTTTTCCATCTCTGCACACAATGCCCGTACAATAGAGTCATCCCTGGAGAGTGCGATGAGCCAATTTAGCTAACGATACAAGGTTCTGCTGTCCACTCAGCCTCTTAAAGGACACACAAATCGAGACAGGGCTCATTATCTGTAAGACCCATCCTGCAGTGTAGGTATGCTGAAGATCTGAGCTGGGGGATTATAACATTCTTAGGGATGGCTCAGAGCTGAAAGGAGAAATGCAAAATGACTTATCTCATTTTCAAGACAACCTGTTTTTCAACCAGTATTCTGTTTTAAACGATGAATAGGCCTCATTCCACAAGCAAATAGAGTCAGTCAAGCTTATTATCCAGTTTTCAGTGGGAGAGTCAGACAAAATGTTTTCTTCTCACCATGCCAGAGAACTGCAATTGTTATCCTACAAGTGAGCTGAAACGAAAAACAGGAGTTTAATATCAGTAAATCACATTTGAACCCTTTGTTACAACCAAGTGAAACTAACTAAATTCTCTATTTAGGAGTATGACAGTCAGGTAGAGATGGATATGTCCGTTTTGGATGTAAATTCTATTACTGAACAAAGGAAGAATATCATCAGTTTTCTGAGAAAGGTAACAGAAACAACCACACAGTATTCTGAGTTGTTTGCATTACTTTTGTGAAAACTGGTCCACGAGACACTTAGCATTACCCCTTTCCAGACGGTCAGGTGAGCAAATCCAGTTGTGCACCACCTCTGAGTTTGCTGTTCCTTAAGACTTCCTTTTCAGAGTTAGGTTCCATCATCATCGGTGAGCTCATTATTAAAATACATTCCACCTGCTGGTTAAACACGAGCATCGATACTTCCCGAGGTTCGCTTTAAGCCCTTCTTTATCACTGCCAAGTGCTTTTCTCCATCTCTGTTCCTCTTACCTCTTTACCTGCTATAGACATGAAAGAAAAGTTGGGATGTATTTTCATGAATTTGCTGTCTTGGAACATAAAGACATGTCCTCACTCACAAGAGAAGAGGACTCGTTTCCCCCTTATCCTTTCTTGCCGATGTGTGGGGAAGCCAGGAGGGAGAAAAGCAGAGAGTCAATGAAAGGGTAAGGAAGTGATGCTGAAGGTGCTTAAAGTTGATTTAGAAATCCTGGGAAGGAACTTTAAGAAAATTGTGTAGTTAGATTTCAACTCCTATGAAGACTTATTTACTGTGTAAGAATAGTTTAATTCTGGGGCCGGGGATTTAGCTCAGTGGTTCAGCCTGTCTTGCAAGCACAAGGACCCGAGTTCGATCCCCGGTAACCACATACCATACTGGGTATGGAGACTCACCAGTACCAGTACCACATCACACAGTGCCGGGCGTGGTGGCTCACGCCTGTAATCCCAGCACTCAGGAGGCAGAGGCAGGAGGATTGCTGTGATGTGAGTTTGAGGCTGAGCTCAGGGCCAGCCTAAACTATGAAAGCGAAACCCTGTCTCAAAAAACCTAAAAAAAAAAAAAAAAAAAGAATAGTTTAATTCTATGATATCCTGAATTTATGCTCTAGTGAGAGAAGTCAGGTAGTAAGCAACCATTAGTAGTGTGTCAGAGGATGAATCTTGATATAAAAACAAAATAGGAAGTGAAGAGTGGTAGAGAGCGGAAAGAAGTAACATAAGGTCATGAAGGAAGTTCATGAGCAGGTAACCCTTCAAAGATGAACTACTACTTATTTAGACTTTAAGGAGCTGAGGGAACTAGTGCTAGATTTCAGAGGGGGAAACACTCTAGGATAATGAAGACGCGTTCAGAAACCCTGAGGGAAGTAACACCATGGATCCTAGTCTGAAGGATGCCAAGGGAAAAAGAAAGAGTGAACTGTCTTGGGGCCAAGGCAACCTGGTTCATCTTCCAGAAGAACAATCTGTTGTCCATGTGGCAGGATAATTTTCAGGAGTTAGTTGTGTTTTTTCCGTTCTTCTCACAACTCCATTTTCCTGTCCCATTCAAGCAGGATATTAGGTTCCAGAATATATTATCTCCAGAAGGATTTGCTACATGTCAGAAAGTGAGGAATGGCTATTTGACACTGTGCTTTCTGGTTTAGGTCAGAAAGCCTAAAACTATCATGAAGAATAGAGTTAAAAGGAAAGGAGGAATTTCCTCAGACTAACAGGATATTTTCAGAGGCCTTAGATCTGTTGGAAGGGTTTAGAAAAATGGCTCTGTTTAAACATTAACTTTCTGGCCACACCAACAGAATGAAGTTTAAAATCAGCACAGGACTGATGAAAAAGAAATACGGAGCTATAGAAATATGGCAGATTTTTTTGAGTATGTAAGTTAAAATATATGTCTGTTACTAGTGGCTTGTACAGAAATTAGTTCACAAGGCAGTTGTCTCCTTTGACAAAGAGTAATTCTGGCCATGGATACTGTGAGTTAAACAGAAAACATGTAAGCAAAGAAATTGCAATGAGACAAAATGAACATTGGAGGATTAAAAAGGGAAGAAGGGAACTTGCTTTGGTGCAAGAACGTGAGTTGTGAATGATTTATGGTAGGAAACAAAATCGTATCTTACTCCTTTCCATTCACTGTTTGCAAAGACTAGGAGTAAAATATGAGCATGCCAGAAGCACTAGGTACGTAATCTTAAAATATAAAAAATGCATTTAAAAAAAAATCTGGTTTTCTTTTTTAGGAGAGAAGATCAATAATGAAAAGAATCATCAAAGTTAGGAAATTTAATTTGTCAGATATTGTTGCTGATTATGAAGAAATTGTATCTTCAAGGTACTACTAAAAATTAAGCAAGAAATATAGCTTTAAACCTCCTTTGAAATCTTCTTAAATTCATTATTATTATTATTATTATTATTATTATTATTATTTTGTATGTGTGTGGTACAGGGGATCAAACTCACAACCTTGTGCTTGTAAATGGCTCAACTCTGGCCCTCTATTTTTATATTGTTATGTGCTAAAAGATGCCTTTTCAGAGCAAAAAGCAAGATGCAGTTACTTAAAGTATATTGTCACTTAAAAAAATTGTATTTTAGAATATATACACGATACATTTTTAATATAGTATTTTAAGAAAGTTTTTTTTTACTGACTCTTTATTGATATTTTTTGAACAAGAAAAAATATCTTTATTCCGAATTTTCTTGCCCTAAACTTTCCTGTGAGATTGCTATTGGACAAGATATTGCTGCAGCCCTGAGCCTAGACTCTCCCACATGCAGATCCGAGAATCCCGAGTTATACAAGGGAATTGAGGTCCATGGTGAGAATGGGGGCCTTTGCTGAAGTGACTCAATTCCTACACTGTCCGTTTGTGAAACTTAAGCCTAAGAACAGGAGGAGGTCTGCCATGTCTCTGGGAAACCTGGTTGGCCAGATGCACATGTTTGACATTGCCAGTGAGGTTCTAACTAGTTTAGGAAGCTGAAACCTGTCGGATTTATTTTTAGTCCTTGGGAGAAAATGAGTGAGACTATATAATTCTATGGATTTTTGTTATAAGGTTTGACAGTACACATGTAAACTAACTCTGGTTTCAGAGCCCTGGAGACAGAATATCGAGTCCTTTACAAGGGAATGATGCCTTGAATAAATGAAACGAAAAATGAATAGTTTTCTGAAAGATGATCATGTTTCATGACCTTACCTTTCTGTCCTTGTCCCAGTTTGGAGCATGTGCTCAGAGAATGCAGAGGAATACATTATTTCTAAGATGAGAGAATATAGCATTTCTTGTTTTCTGTGTTTAGAAAAAAATATTATTTCCTTGGGTTGAAAACAACTGTCCCCAGCATAACTGAAGTAATATGGTTTAGAATAATGGTCTTATTTACAATTAATCAGACTACAATCTTATATAGATGAAACTGATCATGTTTTCTTTTGTAGCCAGTTGACACATGCAATTTCTAAGTTCGTTGAACCACGAAGAAAGTTAAAGCCTCCAAGGAAAGAAAGGAAAAGAGTTGCAGCACAAACTGTCTCTGATGGAGATATTAAAATTCTGATAAGAATCCTGAGGGCCTATAATATCCCTATAAGAAAAGCAACAGTTAATAGGTAGGGAAATACACTTCAACATTTAGAAATGCAAAAGATTAATCTTAAATATGATAAAGTTTTCTTGCTCTCATTTGTAAAACTTTCCACTTTATTAATGCTTTACCTATTTAAAATTAATAAAAGTTAAAAATCTTCATTTCAGTAATCATAGCTGCTGTCAATACCATGTATTAAATTTTTAAAAGCTTGATTAAATACTTTTAAGGTTTATGTTTGTTCTGTATTCACATTCCCATGCTAGACAAATAATTCCTTTTGTCATTATTTCCCTACTGTGAAAATTCTGAAGCATCTGCTTCAACCACACTAGTGCATGCCACTGTCCCTTAGTCCCATTGGAAGGAGGAGGCAAGAGGGAGTAGATGGAACACCAGGGTTTTAGGAAGTGTCCCGGGAAAGCCATGAGGCAAAAGTGCAGTGGTTCATGAAATCAGAATTACTACAGTTGCACCTCATTATATTATGGACTTGTAAGGGACGTCTACCAAAGTATGATTTTACCTATCACTTCGATATATACTCACTTTGGTGTGGAGCTTCTTTATTTCGTGGGTTGACAATATGTGGGGCCAAAATGGAGATCACTGGTGAAAGGCCAAATTAAAGTATCATGAATATTAAGTTCTTATGTATACTTATTGTGTCCTACATATGTATTCTCTCAAATATTTAGTGTCATATATGGATATTATGAATATTTTATGCTCAATTATCTCAGCAATATTAGATGTTTCAACACAAGATACTCTTTTTGTTTATGTTATGCTTTTAAGAATTGTACCTATATAAAATAAACACTTTGCATATAGGCTGTTGCTTTATATTTAAGATATGTGCTTTGCCTATGTTTTACAAACCACAACCTTATCCATCAATAGAATTGAATATTCTCATAACACATTGAATATTTCAAAGGCTGCTTTGTGGTATAAAGATATATAAAATAACTTTCTGTAATCATTTGTCAAAGAAAGAACACTAAAAAAAATAAGGACATAGTCTCAAAGTATCATTTGCTTTATTTCCTTTTATTGAATAGCAGTGAAAACTTTTATCATAGACTGGATCCAATCTGTTGTTCCACATTTAGGAGTCACTCTTCTGAGTATTAATCCTTAAATACTTAGTTCTAACTGCTGATGTAACATATGAGAAAAACTCAGAAGTCTAGGGTAACTCAATTATGTATTTCCATAAGTACAGAGGGGAAAAAATATACATTCTTAACCAAAACTAAAAGTAAAATGTAGGTATCTATTTTGTTTTTCCTGAAGAGTCTTGGATATGCCTACTAATTTGAAATCATCTACACCTTGCTTCAGACATAAAGATCAAAAAAGATCAAAAGCCTCAGATAATATCTTAAATGAGGTAAGTAACACTTCTATAAAGTACAGTGTTGATTTGGTTGCTCTGAATTGCAGTGTCTTCTAATTAGTCTCACTATGTTTATTTTCTTTGACTCCAGTTCACTTTCTACAACTTAGGAAAGGTCTTCATAAAATGAACTCTAACCATTTCATTCTCTTATGTCAATGTCTATAAAAAACTTCTTTAGAGTACAACCTCTTGAGAATTAATTCAAAACCTTTAATGTTCTGGCTCTCAACTAACAGTTATCCTTATTTTTCTCTGTCCCATCACCCTGTCATATGACTAGCTGTTCTACAGTACCTACAGTAGTCATTTCCACACCATGAATAGCCCCCATACAGCTGCATATTATTGACCAAACTAATTTTTACTCAATATTTCAAAGCCCAATCCCAAGCAATATTTTCTCTGCGATGCCCTTTTTGTTCTCACCCTAGAAACTCACCCATTCTTTCTCCTATGTAACACTTTAACTAGGATGTATTTCTTAGTTTTTCCTTGTATTTCAAAGCACTTGTTTACCTGTTTATTTTCCTCTGGTAAATTTTAAAATCCTCAAGCAGGGGATTTAGCTCAGTGGTTCCAGCACCTGTCTCATAAGCACAAGGTCCTGAGTTTGATCCCTGGTAACCACATAGCGCTATGCCAGGTGTGGTGGCTCACACCCATCAACAATCAGTAGCACACACCACAATGCCCGGCATGGACTCACACCTGTAATCCTAGCACTCAGGAGGCAGAGGCAGGAGGATTGCTGTGAGTTTGAGGCTTGCCTGGGCTACATAGTGAGCTCAGGGCCAGTCTAAACTACAAAGCGAGATATTGTCTCAAAAAAAAAAAATTAAAAATTTTAAAAAGTCAGTTCTACTTACCTTTGGACCCCAGGAAGATACATGATACAGATTATTGCCAATAGATATTTGTTAAATTAATAAATGAATAATTCAGATATAATGGATGTTTAAAAAACTAAGAATTTTTTTTTTTGAGACAGGGTCTCGCTTTGTGGTTCAGTCTGGCCCTGAGCTCACCCTCAAACTCACATCACAGCAATCCTCCTGCCTCTGCCTCCCTATTTCTGGGATCACAGGCATGAGCCACCATGCCCGGCACTGTGGTATGTGGTACTGGTTGCTGCTGGGCGTGAGTCTTCCTCCACACCCAGTAATGTATGTGGTTACCGGGGGATTGAACCCAGGTCCTTGCGCTTGCAAGACAGGTGCTGGAACCACTGAGCTATATCCCCGGCCCTAAAAAACTAAAAATATTAAGCCATCCAGTTGCCAAGTAATTTTCTAGCCTTCTACTATTATCAACTAAATAAATATTGCAGAAATGTAGTTAATGCTTATATTTTCCAGGATACTGTACACCCTTTCGTAGAAGTTTCTTTTCAACACACTGTATATCATACCAGTACAGAAAGTGGATCTCATCCGTGCTGGAATGAAGAAATTAAAGTAGATTTTATGTAAGTTGAAGTTCATATTTCAATATTTCTTCAAAAATTTTATTTTCCTGAAAATAATGCCTGATTGTATCAAACTATATTCTTAAGTATTTGGTACCTAATTGTAAACTTTTTTCAGAAGTCTTGTTTTGTACTTGTTAAATGGCACTCACTTTTTGGATGATATCTTAACATTGCTCTTCATATTTTAAATATCTATCTTTTGCTTGAAAAGAAAATAATGCCTGAAATAGACTTTATTTTTTAAGCTTTTAAATCATAAAATATTTAATTCATATGATCTAATATGTATATAATATATATGTACATCTGAATTCTGAAGGCAAATAATGAAATGAAACCTGTGTAGGTTTCATATCCAGCTTAAATATCCAGCTTAAAGACAGAATATTACCAATACCTCTAAAAGTCTTCTGTACCATTAGCTAATTGTACTGCTTTTCTTCCCTTCCAGAACCATGAATTAGTATTTATTATTCTGTCTTCATTTATGATTTTACTTTATCAACATTTGTTCCCATTGTTTACTAGTGTTTTCAACTTTATATAAATTGAGTCATATTTATGTATTTTCTGAAATCTTGTTTTTTACTCTTATTTTGAGAGATTCTCTCATGTTCATAATTAGCTGTTTGCTCTTATCTGAGTGTATCTCCTAAAACCCAGGTGTTAGAAACTTATACACAATGCAGTTGCCTTGGAAAATGGGACCTAAGAAGAAATGTTAGGTCACAAGGGACGGAAGGATCTTCAAGGATAGATTTGTGCTGTTACAAAAAATAGTTTGAGAGCAAGTCTTGGAAAACACCAAGTAATGACTATGAAAAAAAGCTGTCCACAACATAGCATCGTGAAGATCACAGATGTTTGACAAAAAAGCAGACTCTGAAAAGCTATCAGAGAAAAGCATGGAAAAAATCACGTAGACATAAATACAGTGGGATTACAGCAGACTTCTCAACACAAACTTTGAAGGCTAGGATAAATGGAAGTGTTTCAAACCTTATCAGAAAACAGCTTCTGACCTACAAAACTGTCTTTCAAAATGGGTGGAGAAGTAAGAACATACTATGACAAAGAGCATTTTAAGTGATACATAAACCCCAAACCAGCATTCCAGAAAATAGTCGGGAATATCCTAGCCAGAGACAACAAAGCCAGAAAGTTGGCTGGAATGAATACATCAAGCAAGGTGAGCAGTTAAACAGAAAAGGAAAAATAAAGGAGTCAACAACAGAAAAAGTGCATAGTGATGAAATAATTCAGTACCTTTCTGTAACAATTCTCAATGAAATACCTCAGCTCCCCAATTAACAGACACATTTGCATACTTATCAAATAACAGAATCCAACAGCTTGTTATAATCAGTAAACTCACAATTCCAAAAAGAAATTTACAGACTTAAAATCATAGCATAGAAAACAATATTCCATGTCTCAGCGCCACACAAAATAAGAAGCAGCAGCAATTTATTCTCAGAGTAAACTTCAAACTGAAACTGATCAGAGAGGCAAAGAAAGTCACTACATATCAGGTAGGAGAACAATTGAACATGAAGAGATTGTAAATGCAAATGCACAGGGTCTAGGAGCACCTATCTTCATAAGAAACTTATTGAAATAAAAGGTTATCACAATCATCATGGATGACCTTAATAGTCCACTTTTGCAAAAAGATCAACTAAACAAAAAATTAATAAAGAAATACCAGAGCTAAACCACACCTTTGAGCAAATGGACATAATAGATACATATATAGTGTTCTGTCTATTACAATAAAATACACATTATCTTCAGAGCACAAAGAACTTTCTTCAGAATAGACACATACCTGCTCATAAAGCTTGTTTAAGTGAATACATGTACATGTACAGTGATACCTCGGTTCATGAACTTAATTCTCTCCATGATTCTGGTCAAAAACTATATTGGACTAGAACAGAATCAAATTCAATGGTCAGGTTCAATGGTGAGCTAATGGAGAATTTTAATTTGGTTCTCATCCAATTCAGAATCATAGAATTAGGTTTGTGAATTGAAATACTACTGTATGTTATTGGTTCATACCCCACTTATCATAGATATAAATTGCAAAAGAAAACACACCAATTTTACAACAACTTGACATTAAGTAACACTTCTAAACATGCAATGTGTTATAGAAGAAAGCAAGGGAGAAATTTTAAAATATCTGGAATCAAACAATAATGTCAGTGTAACATATCAGAACATATGAAACACAAATCATGAAACAATCCTGAAAAGGAAATTTATTGTTATGAATGCTTACATTAGAAAAACAGAATGAGTTCAAATAAAAAACCTTCTAATTCACTTCAAGAAACTAAAAGATGAAGTACAATACAATGAGGAATATCATAAAGATCAAAGCAGGAAATAATGAAGTTGGAACAAAAACAAAAAAGCAAAACTTACCAAAAGAAGAAAAGAAAAGAACCACATCAATGTGATTAAAAATAAAACAGAGAAATCAAAACAGACCCCACCAAAATCCAGGTCATTATTTGTAGTCGTCCACAGCGTCCAGGTGGTATGCAACTGAGGAACAGGTTCAGAGACCGAAACCAGAAAGATGGGCGGAGTCACATGCAGACTCTGGGGAATGTTTCAGAGAGCACTTCCTTTTTTATTGAGGATTACACAGGCGTGTATAGAGCACAGGAAGTGGGCGTGGCAATGAGTGCATAGGTTGTAGCTGATTAGTGGGCACAGGTTTTTTACCTTTATGATTAGCTCTTGCACGAGCGAAGGAGTCACAACTAGAGGAGGAACGGGAGGCCCCCAAGTGGCCATAGGGCAGTTTCTACACACAGGAGTGAGCGTGCTCAAACTCCTTTTGTTGTTTCTTAGCTTGCTAGGAGACATACGTGCGGTGTACTTGACCCAACAAGACTTGAAATTCTCCTTTAATTAGTAACTACTATGAGAAATTATGTTTTAACAAATTAGAATATCTCAAAAATATGGGCAAGGTCCTAGACATATATGAATTACTAAACCTGAACCAAAAAACCCCACAAAAATTTTGAACAATCTAATAGGAGGTAGTGATACTGAGGCAATACTATAAAACCTACTAGGAAAAGCCCAGGTCCTGGTGGATTCACCACTGATCATCAAGAAGGATATAATGTCACTATGCTTTAAACTTTTTAATGAAAACTTCCCAACTCATTCCTGGAAGCTACCATTTCATGGGCTTTAAAATCAGGCAAGGGCCCAACTAAAAAAGGAAACTATAGGCCAGTCTCTTTAATAAACATAGATGCAAAAGCCCCCAACTTTTTTAAGATATTGAAAAAGAGAATGCAACAAAATATTAAGAAGATTATACACTATGATCCAATAGGCTTCATCCTTGGGGTAAAAGATGTTTCACAATACACAAATGAGTAAATGTAAAACATCACATAAAAACAAGGACAAAACTCATATGGTCACTTCAGGAGGTGCAGAGAAAATTCTTGACAAAATCCAGTATCCATCAGTGTTTTTTAAAAAAAAAAAAAATCCTGAACAAAATAGGTATAGAAAGACATAACATGACAAACTTACTGCCAATATCATAATAAATGGGGAAATGCTGAAAGCTTTTCATTCTAAAATCAAGAACAAGTATGCTTATGACCAGTACTCCTGTTCAATATAATACTCAAAACATTACAGCAATCAAGCAAGAGAAAGAAAAAAAAGGAGGTGTATAAAAAAGGGTGAAGTCATTTATCACTATTTGCAGATGACATAACTACATAGAAGACCCAAATTTTCCATCAAAAGACTCCTTAGAATTAATAACCAAGTTCGGGCTACAAAATCAATTGTAATACCATTCCTCTATATTTATAATGAAATCACTGATAAATTAGGAAAACAGTACCATTCCCAGTCCATAAAGAAAAATTAAGCACTTAGAAATTAACATAACTAGAGAAATGAAAGACCTCTCCAACATAAACTACAGCACTCTGAAAAAGGAAATCAAAGAATGTTAAAAAATAGAAAGATGTCATTGTTCCTGGATGACAGAACCAATATTGACAAAATGGCTATATTCCCAAAACTAATACATTGATTTAGTACAATTAAAACATCTACGACATTCCTCACAGAACTTGAGAAAACAATCTTAGAATTCATATAGAATCAGAAAAGACCCAGACTAACATAAACAGTCTTGGGTACCAAAGGGAAACAAGAAGAATCACAATCATCCATTGTGTTATATTACACAGCAACAGTAATAAAAACAGCATGATACTGGTACAGAAACAGATAGGTGGATGAGTGGAGCAGAAAAGAGGGCACTGAAACAACCCAGACACACTCAGCTACCTGATTTTTGACAAAGAGGTAAAAACAAGTGCTAGAGGAAAGATGGCCTCTGTAATAAATAGTTCTGGGGAAACTGGTTATCCACATGCAGAAGATTGAAGCCAGACCCATATCTCTAACCATACACTCAACTAAAATTGAAATGGCTCTAAAATCTAGAAGAAAAACACTTAACTTGAAGAAAGATGAGGGAGGTAAAACTCTAGAAGTTATGAGCAAAGGCAAGGACTTTCTGAACTGAACTCTGGTTACACAAGAAATAGCATCAAGAATCAACAAATAGGGTTTAATTGAATTAAAAAGCTTCTGCACAACAAAGGAAACAACTGAGTAACATACAGCCTATAACACAGGAAAATGTTTTTGCCAGCTGCACCTCAGGGAGAGGATTAGCATCTAAACACAGCCAGGCATGATGGAGCACACCTGTAATCCCAGCACTTGGGAGGCAGAGGTGGGAGGTTTGTGAGTTTGAAGCTGGCCTGGACTA
Source organism: Petromus typicus (assembly GCA_004026965.1). Lineage (NCBI taxonomy): Eukaryota > Metazoa > Chordata > Mammalia > Rodentia > Petromuridae > Petromus > Petromus typicus. The sequence goes on along the minus strand of PVIR01000615.1, from coordinate 120,282 downwards.
CATAGTGAGTTCAGGGCGAGCACGAACTACAAAGTGAGGTCCTGTCTCAAAAACTTAAAAAAAAAAAAAAAACATATAACAAAAAAATTAGACTTCTCAGAATAAAAGACCCCCACCCCAAAACGAGTAACTAAATGAATACACTCTTCACAGGAGAAAAAATATAAATTGTCCATAAATACATAAGAAATGTTCAATATTTCTGGTCATTATAAATTAAAACAAAACATAATTTTCTCAGTGCAGAAAGAATGGCTATCAAGCAAAAACAAATACTGGTTGAGGCTGCTGGGGAAAAATAGAATCCTCCTATATTGTTGGTGGGAACATAACCTAGTACAACCACTATGTAATAATAGATTATCTAGTACTCCACCCTTTGCTACTGTGGGTTTGCCAGGATCTTCCAGCATGGATCTGGGCTCTCTCTGCCTTTGTCCACTGGTGACAGCAGAGGCACACCCTGAATTAGACACTACCACAAAACTATGGACCCTAGAAGATAACCACAGGCTTGAAATCAGAGAAAAATTTTTTTTCTTCTCTCTTTTCGCTTTTGATTGTTTTGTTTTTTCATGAATGTGAACACTGTTTTTAAGTTTTTTGTTTTGTTTAGCTTTCATTTTTGTCTTTTCCCTTTTTTCTTTCTCTCCTGCCTTCTTCATGAGTTTTCCAAAGCTAGTCTAGCCATCCTTTGTCTTTGAGCATTGCTTATAATCTCAGATTGATATATCCTGTACAACTGTCTTCCAAAATTGATGGAGAAATAAGATATTTCTGTGACAGAGAACACCTGAAGAAATTTGTGACCACCAAACCAGCACTCCAAAATGTTCTGAAGGATATTCGAGAAAGAGAAAATGACTGTAACTCCATGAACTCTGACAGAATAAATCTACCTGGCAATGGAAGAAATTAAAAGGAAAAGAAAAGCAGTAAACCAACAGCAGGAAAATAACATGACAGAGCTAAGATAAGGTGATACATATCAATTATAACCATCAATGTGAATGGTCTTGATTCAACAATGACAAGAAACAGAATGAGTCAGAAAGTAAAATCTACCAATATGCTGCATACAAGAAACACAGTTAGCTGGGTGTGGTGGCAGAGACAGCAGGATTGCTGTGAGTTCGAGGCTAGCCTAGGCTACATAGTGAGTTCTGGACCAGCCTGAACTATAAAAGTGAGAACCTGTCTCAAAAAAAGAAAGAAAGGAAGGAAGGAAAGAAAGATAGAAAAGAAAGAAAGAAAGAAACCCACATTTAACTCAAAAAGAAATGCATAGACTGAAAATCAAAAAACAGTACTCCATGTGACAGGATCCTGGAAAAAGACAGGGGTGACTATTCTATTTACATCAAGCCAAGACTGATTAAGAGAGACAAAGAAGATCATTATATCCTGGAAAAAGGAGCAATCCAAGAGGGAGAGACAACAGTCATAAATATATATGCACCAACTATACAAAACAGACATTAACCAACATGAAAAATCATATAAGCATTAATACATCTATAATAGGGAACCTCATAAACCCTGCTGTCACAAATAAATAACTAGACAAAAAATCAATAATGAAATATTAGAATTGAATAAAACTTTTGAACAAATGGACTTAGTAGATGTCTAACCCCCAAAATCAGAATACATTTTCTCAGATGCACATGGGACTTTCTCCAAAACAGAATGTATACTATCTCATAGACTATGAGTTATTAAAGAAATGCAAAGAAATTGAAATACTCTCATACATGTTATCAGACTATAGAGTAATGAAATTGGAAATTAATAGCAAAAGAAACCACAAAAACTCAATAAACATGAAAATTAAACAATACCCTCCTGAACAACCAGTGGGTCACAGATGAAATTAAAGAAGTCATACAATTTCTACAATTAAATGATAATTATAATACAATATAACTTATGGAACTTATGGAACACAATGAAAGCAGCCCTGCGAGGGAAATTTCTACCATGAATTCCCCTAAGAGGAAAACAGAGTAGGCTCAAATAAACAACTTAAATTGAACCTCAATTTTCTAGAAAAAGAAGAGCAGGTCAAGTCCAAAGCTCATATGAGGGATGGAATTATAAAACTCAGAGCAGAAATGATTGTAGTGGAAACTAAGGAAGCAACACAAAGAATCAATGAATCAGAGTTGGTTCTTGAAAAGATTAAATAAAATTAAAACCCCCCAGCCAAGTCCATGCAATTAGGAAAGAAGAGAGTGAAATCACAACAGATCCTACAGAGATTCAGAAAATGATCAGTATCTACTTTGAGAACCTATATTTCAATAAGATGGAAAATACAGAAGAAATGGGACAAATTTCTAGAAACATGAATTATCAAATTAAATCAAGAAGTTACATAAATTCTGAATGAACTAATATCAGCCAATGAAATTAAATATGTCATTTTAAAACTGTCAACAAAGAAAAGCCCTGCCTGATGGATTCACTGTTGAATTCTACAAGAAATTTAGAGAAGAACTAATGCCACTACTCCTCAAATTCTTTAATGAATTTGAAAAGGAAGCAATACTCCCAAGTTCATTTCTGGAAGCAAGCATTACCTTGTTTTGAAAGCCAGAGATGGATCCAACCAAAAAGGAGAACTACAGTCAGATCTCTTTGATGAACGTAAATGCAGAAATCCTCAATAAAATACTAGCAAATCACCATGAACAAATTGGATTCATTCCATGGATGCAGGGATGGTTCAACGTAGCAAATTAATAAATGTAATACACCACATTAACAGAGCCAAAACAAAACTATACACTCCTCTCAGTAGATTCAGAAAAAGCATTTGACAAAGTCCAACATTCATTCATGAAAAAAAAAAACCCTACAGAAAATTTAAATAGATGGTCTTTATCTCAATCTGATAAAGGCCATCCATGACAAACCAACAGCCAACATCAAACCAAATGGAAAAAACTGAAAGCTTTGGTTTTGAAATCAGAAACTCTTGTTCACTGTAGTTCTGGAAACACTATCCACAGCTACTAGACAAGAGAATAAAGGAATGAGGACAGGAAAGGAAGAAGTTAAATTATCATTATCTGTGGATGACATGATACTCTACATAGAAGACCCCAAAACTCTACCAAAAGACTTTTAGATTTGATGGACAATTTCAGTGGCATAGCTGGATACAAAGTCAACATTCAGAAGTCAACAGTCTGTAATCCCAGCCCTTGGGAGGGTGAGGCAGAAGGAAGCCCAGCCTGGGCTACACAGTGAGGTTGAGGCCAGCCTGAACTACACAGGAAGACCCTGTCAAAAGAATGATATTTAGGTTTGAAAGGATAGGCATGCTGAAAACTGGGGAGAACACAGCAAATAGAAGGACCAGTGAATGCAAATTTCATAAGGCAGAAAATGACTTCGTGAGCAAATTAGGGAGAATAAGATTATAAGAATGTCTTATGAGATAAAGTTGAAGAGCTTGAAAGAAATTAGGTTCTATGAGGGCTTGCATGCTATGATGAGACTTTACATTTATCAGAATTTTCAAGTAGAGGGGTAAAAAGTCCTGATTCTATTTTGTAGAGATCAGTGAATGCCGTGTAGAAACTAATATTGGAAGTTGGACTAGAAACAGAAGTATAATTTTGTTTGTTTGTTTTTTTAAGGTTTTTTGAGACAGGGTCTCGCTTTGTGGTTCAGGCTGGCCCTGAGCTCAGCCTCAAACTCACATCACAGCAATCCTCCTGCCTCTGCCTCCCGAGTGCTGGGATTACAGGCATGAGCCACCACGCCTGGCACTGGTATGTGGTATTGGTTGCCGCTGGGGTAAGTCTCCACACCCAGTATTGTTATGTGGTGACCGGGGATTGAACCCGGGTCCTTGCGCTTACAAGACAGGCGCCAGAACCACTGAGCTATATCCCCGGCCCCAGAAGTATAATTTTGAAAAAATAGAAGGTAAGGATTAAAGACGTGTGTGGCAGAAACAGGAGGCAGTAAATATGTTTTCTTATACATACTACTGATGATGGTCTACTTGTTTTCTAAGTTGATAGGAGGCACAGGTCTATAGTCCCAGAACTAAGGAGGCAGAGACAGGAAGATAGCATTAGTTTGAAGCCAGCTTGGGCTACACAGTGAGTATAAGGGTCAGCCTGAACTACATATTGAGACACCCCCAAGATTTTCCAAAACAATTGAATATCTCAGTCTTTAAATTCATCTACAGATGAACTGCTTTATTGTCAGGTGTCAGTTAATTCATTAATTTGAAAAAATTGTGTGTGTGTATGTGTGTATATGTAGGTTTATTTTAGTTTTTTGGAAGAATGGGGCAGTTCTGAGAATTGAACCCAGTCTTCTCACTGAACTACATCCCCAAGTCCTTAATGTTTTATTTTGAGACAGAATCTTGCTAAATTACTCAGGCTGGGCTCAGCCTCAGCTCCTTTACTGCTTAAGTATGCATCACCATACCTAAATATATTTTAATTTTTTTAGTTCTAGATTTTAATTTAAAATTGTTCTATTTCTGTCTTCTCACACTTCTAAACAACTTGCTATAAACTCAGACTGGATTTCATACTTCATGTATCTATCTGAGATTCTTGCTTTTGATCTCTAACCTTCTTTCCATTCTCTTTCATTTCCATGAATTGCTGATGTTCTACATCAGCAGCTCAAGTTGCTTCTTTATTTGAAATTCTTTGTTTGCGGTAATGCACGGAATTGAACTCATGGTCTTGCACTTACCAAGCAGCCACTGTGCCACTGAGCAATATCCCTAGTCCTTGACATTCTTTGCTTAAGGATTAAATAGATTCCCTTCTCCACTCAAAAACAAAACAAAACAAAACAAAAGAACATCTGTCTCAGAAGCCAAGTGTGCTGGTTGGTACATGCGTAGAATACAGGCATTCTGGAAGGCTGAAGCAACAGGACTACAAGTTCAAGTCTAGCCAGGGGATTTTTTTTTTTTTTTTTTTTTTTTTGTAGATCAGGCTAGTCCTGAGCTCAGCCTTGAACTCACAGCAATCCTCCTGCCTCTGCCTCCCAAGTGCTGGGATGACAGGTGTGAGCCACCACGCCCGGCATGGTGGTATGTGGTACTGATTGCTAGTGGATGTGAGTCTCCACATCCGGCATTGTATGTGGTTAACTGGGGATTGAACCCAGGCCCTTGCATTTGCAAGACAGGTGCTGGAACCACTGAGTTAAATCCCCGGCCCTAGCCAAGGCAACTTTTAGTGATATAGACAGATTATTTTCTCAAGATAAAACAGATGAAGATGTAGCTCAGTCCTCAATAGACACCCTTGCCAAAAATTATCCTTCAGAAGAGGAATAGTTTATTTATATTTGAGATTTTGTCAAATCTTTCATCTTTGGGAGTACCTCTTAGGACTATCACCTCGCAATTGGTAGTAAATAATGTTATCAAAAAGTAAAAACAAACCTTTTAAAAGTTTACTATGAAATTATCTAATAAATGGTCCTCTTCTGGAAGTCATAAAACAATTTTATTTATATGGTATATAAGATCTGTTTGATTTTATTAAAAGAATTCTGTGTTTTGGAACAATTTCTGTCAATAACAGTTTACTTAGATTTAAGGCATACAGATTCAATTACAGATACAAATAAAAATGGCTGTCTCTGGATAAAAGTATTAAGGTGATCCCTGCTTAACTCTTGAGTAATTCTGCAAAGTACCTATAGTGATACTGAGTTAATGCCATCAGTGATTGAGTTACAATCTTGAGTGAGAGTGTTTTTCAAATATAACAGTAGTCAAGATACTGATGTTTATTATTTTGTGTGTATAAATGTAGTATCTCACATCTACTCTCCATCATATCTAGTCATTTTTCTTTTTTCCCTTTCAACAGGGTGTACAACTATCACTCTTCTGTGTACTTATTATCCTTCTGTTTCACTCATTGTCAGCCTCTGATGGCTGGGTCCTTCCTTACCTGTGAGGTTCTCTGCTGGTTGTGGTTATAACTGTGGGCTCGGATGGCTGAGTACCTACCTGAGGGGACCAATGGCTGGGTATTTACCTGTCAGGCTCTGATGGCTGGGTCCTTAACTTGTGAGGCTGTCATGGTTGATACTCTCTGTAAGGCTCTGTGATGCACACATTCTTAGCTGTCCAGCTCTGAAGATTGGCAATTACCTGTCATTAATCTTCTGAAGCTAACAAAGTTCTGGAGATAGAAAAGAAAATCATAAATGAATACATGTGTCTATAATAAATTTCTGTTAATATTTTCAAGGCCACATGAGTCCATATTTTGGAAGAGTCTCCCTAGCTCAAGATGCCAAGATGCATTTAGAAATGTAATTCATACTCATAATTATTGAGTATATTATATTGTAGTTCATTTTTCCCTCTTTAGAAGCCTGGCTGCACAATAATTCCACTTCACCTTTGGGTTCATAATTAGCTTCACACAGTGCACTTTTGGGAGCACACTGCCTGTCTTTCCCGGCCTTCCTGACCCTACAACTATTGCATTCTGAATGTGCCTTTAACCAGCACCATGTGGATGACGCCTAGGTCTGCTGCCAGCTGGAACAGTAGTAGCCAGTCTTCCCTCTTTCTTACCTGTAGGGGTCCAGTGCCTGTTAACCAAATCCTGAGGAAGAACCCCCTGAGGCTCTGGCCATTTTGGAACAATTTCCTTAGTGCACTGCCATTCTGGAACAACTTCCCTAGGCTGCCTCCATTCCAAAACACGGTGTGTGGGGCTTCCTTCTCAAAGCTAATCCATCTTTACAATTCTGAGATTGCAAAGGGTGGAGTCCTGGTGTTTCCTGTGATGCCCTCAGGGACCTTTCCTGTTGCCCTGTTCTTTATCAACAATCAAAATCTCTGTTCTGTTTTTGTAGTCTTCAGATTGCCTCTCTGACCAAACTCAAAATGTCTTAAATAATTCTGCTGGGCTTCTTTCTCTTCATTTTCAACATAGATCTGACTAAAATCCCCCAACAGCAGCCATGCCACCACTTCAACATACAACTGCCTTGAAATTACTTCTACTATACTTAGTCCACCATCCCTAACCTCAGTCTCAGGCAAGGTCTCTGGATATGAACAAAATGCATCCAAACTCTGTTCCCAGGCATACACACATCTTCTGGAGTCCTGCAGCTAATGCAGTCCCTCTTCCTTGCAGAAACATCCTGAACCTGATCTTTACTGACCTGTGGTCTTCTGAGCTCGACCAGAATTTCTCACACAGAGCAGCCTAATGTGCTCCACTTTTGCTTGTGTAGCCAGCATCTCTAAATCTTTCCTAACTCAATTGATAAATAGGATCTCATCCTACTGAGAGGTTTCTGCACAGCAAAAGAAACCACCAGCAAAGCGAAAAGGCCACCAACAATATGAGAAAGAATCTTTACGAGCTGTTTCTCAGACAAAGGGTTACTATCTAGAATATGTAAAGGGCTTTAAAAAATCAGTCCACCCAGATTTAAAGACCCAGTTCAAAAATGGAGATCTGAAATGAACAGACACTTTTAAGAGGAAGAACTAAAAACAGCTAAGAAGCATATGAAGAAATGTTCAACATCACTAGTCATTGGAGAGATGCAAATGAAAACATTAAGATTTCATCTCACTCCACAAAGAATGGCTGCTATCTCAGAATTAGCTAGCAACAAATGTTGGCAAGGCTGCAGAGAAGAAGGAACCTTTCTCCACTTTTGGTGGGAATGCAGACTCATACAACCCCTGTGGAGATCAGTTTGGAGATTCCTCAAAAAACTATAATTAGAGGTGCCATTTGACCATGCTGTTCCTCTGCTAGGTATATACACAAAAGAATTAAAAGATTCATATCACAGTGACATATGTGCACCCATGTTTATAGCAGCTCAGTTTGGGATTGCTAAATCTTGGAAACAATCAAAATGTCCATCAACTGGAGACTGGATAAAAAAGTTGTGGTTCTTCTACACAATGGAGTATTGCTCTGCCATAAAAAATGATAAGTTTGAATCATTTATACTTAAATGGACGTACCTTAGAGCATCCTCATAAGTGAAATAAATAGGTCACAAATGTATAAATAGCATATCTTTTCTCTGGTATGAAAAAATGAAGATGTAAATGAGTTCTAGAATGTATGTTATATATTGTGAAATAGAAAATACTCAAAGCAAAATGGGGTGAAGGGAGAAAAACAATGAGATTATAACTAAAAAAAAAAGGAAACAAAGTTCATGTGTAGGGGGTGGGAGTGGTAGGGTGGGTAGAGGTATGGGAAAAAATGAGAATTAAGTTGTGTCATATACTGGTACAAATTCCCATTGCTGAGTGCAATTATGATGTGTATATGTAATGTACCAATAAAGATTTCATAACTCTTCCCCTGCCTGCAAACCAGTTCCAAAAGCTTTTGAGCCATATGTCCAGATAATGTCACAGCATGACCCCACTTCTCTGCTACCAAATTTCTGTGTTACTTTTCTCTCATTGCTGAGACAAAATACTCAACACCCAAATTAGAGGGAAAGGGATTTATTTGGCTGACAGTTCAGAGAGGTTTCAGTCCATAATTTCCTGGATCCAAAGCAGGTAGGGCAAACAGGTGTATGCAAAGAAACAAAGGTAACAAGCGAGAGAGGCAGTTCATGGTGTCCACACGCATAGCAACAGCAACAAGGGAGCGAGAGTTCTATGTATCTTTTTGTCTCTTACGCCATCCAGACTGCTGGGAATTTGGGTGGTGCTACACCTCTCACTCACGTGTCGTGATTTAGTAATCACATGCCCTTAACCCTGCATCATACATACCAGATTTTTGTTTTCTTGCTATGTTTTGATAAAAAGAAATTATTAACTTTATCAATATTTTCCTTCATGAATGGTATTTTTAAAAATTGTTTAATTCTTAATGGATTTTTGTATATGTGCACAATTCTTAATGGATTTTAAACTTACTTTAAATCTTTTGTTGTTTTGGGCCGGGGAGTTAGCTCAGTGGTTCCGGCGCCTGTCTCGCAAGCGCAGGGACCCGGGTTCGATTCCCCGGTAACCACATAACAATACTGGGTGTGGAGACCCACACCCAGCAGCAACCAGTACCACATCCACAGTGCCGGGCGTGGTGGCTCACGCCTGTAATCCCAGCACTCGGGAGGCAGAGGCAGGAGGATTG
>PVIR01000615.1:54821-111033 GCA_004026965.1 Petromus typicus | reverse complement strand
AGGGCCGGCCTGAACCACAAAGCGAGACCCTGTCTCCAAAAACCTAAAAAAAAAAAAAAAAAAAAAAATCTTTTGTTGTTTTGCACTGAAGTTTTAGACTATGTGCACTTCCTAAAGAATGAAGATATATTTCCTATAATATTTCTATACATAAAACATGTTCTTAATTAAGATAGTTAATAAACTAAATTTTGAAACTTAAACTGAGATAGATGTCTATATTCCTGCTTGCTACCAAGAAGGAACAAATGAAGAATAACCCTGCAGCTGAATATGAATATGATGTTTAGCAACACATACATATACTTATATCCTAGATGACCCAGTGAGAACTGACCTACTAATGTATATTCTTCCTCCAATGCTGTGCTGTTCTACAAGGTACAAATTTCCTTCATAGTCAGGTATCTGTAGATTGTCTTAGTTGCTGGGACAAAATATCCAACAGCTACAACTCTAAGGAGGAAAGGCTTCTTTGGGCTCGGCTTGTAGAGGTTTCAGTCAGCTGTCTTCAAGGCTGGGCAGCATGGCACAGCAGCATGGCACAGGAGAAATAGCTCATGGCAGAGTAGCGGAAAGCAGACCACCAGGTGAGGAGGAAAAAAGATAAACTCTTCTAGGTCACACACCCAGTGGCCTGCCTTCTCCAACCAGGCTTCACCTGGTTGGATATCACATTTCACTACAGATTCATCAGAGGACTAATCCGTACTGAGTATCACAACCCGATGATCCATCACCTCCCAGTAAGCCCCACCTGTGAATACATGAGGCTTTGGGGGTTAATTTAAATGTAAATATAATGGAAACTGTGGCTAATTTTTAGGCAAGTTTTGGTAGACTACAAGAAGATGAAAAAAAATCAAATTAAGAAAATTGGATTGAAGTTGATTGACATACTTTCTTGTGCTGGAATATTCTTATACATGTGCATTGCTCCCCTGCCCTCCCTTGAGCATTTTCAACATGAGAAGAAACCCTTGGGGAGCAAAGGATGGCAACCAGCTCATTATTTTATTACTTGACTATGTAAGGGATCCACAAAATTGCTCTCAATTAGCCTTTTTCAATTGTCAATACCTATAGAACTCAGAAAGTTATATAAATTGCTGGAGATCCCTTGAAATCATACTTTTTTCCTTAGGAAACAATATTCCACAAACAATGTGAGTGGCAATTGTGTATCAAGAAAACTTGGTCTTCTAAGTCTATCAAATCTATATTCAGCTCAAAGCTCTATTGCTCACTGCTGGGAGTACCTTGAGCGAGTTATGTAACTTCTCTGAGCTCCATTTTCCCTGTGTTAAATAGCCTACTAAAGAGAATTGTGATTTTAATCATTACTGCATATTTGATGGAGATTCAAACCAGTTTGGAGCTGCCAGTGTAGGTTCATTGTGTGTGTCATACACCATCGTTTCCAAAATATGACTAGTCAAGAGAGCCATCAGGAGATAGCTGGAAAAACTAACTTACTCTATTCTCCCAAATTACAGTGGGAGAAAATAAATATAAGAAAGAGAATAAACTCTTGTTAGTTATGTGAAATAGCAGAATTTAAGATAGTTGGAAAATCTTTTTGTTTTGTTTTTTTTTTACTTATATATACTTATATATATATAAGTATTTTTGTAAAAGAAAATAGCAGAGGTGATCTTATTGTTCTTTATCAATAATGCCCTTAGAAAAAATAGATTTAGAAAACACTTTTATGTATGTTTTGTTGTGTTTTTTTGTTTTTGTTTTTGTTTTTGGCTTGCAGCTCACCAGGACATGATTATAGCTTCTCAAACTTGTCTAAAATAAAAGATAATATATATATCAACATTTTTGATGAAATGATCATTGAAAAACATAAGGTAAAGTACAGTAATTACAATAATCAATGTTGAAATAAATTGAAGAAGATTAAAACAAGTGAAATCTGTGTAAGTAAATTTATTTTAAATGTAATAGTTCTACCCAAAGCTTTCTAAGAAGAATTTGAAACAAATTGCAGCAATATCAGACATATGTTCACTTCAAAAATAACATAGAGGGCCAGGGATGTAGCTCAGTGGCATAGTGCCTGATTGGTAAGTGTGAGGTCCTTAGTTTGATCCCTGGTATCCCCCACCTCAAAAAAGATGAGATCATAAACTATTTTAAGAAGAGGAAAGATAAGTATTCCAGTGCTTGAGAGTAATGGAGTTCTGCAGTAACATTACACATGTGTGATTCCTACTAGTCAAAAAACAAAGATAAAAATAGGTTGTGTATTTCTTAACCAAATAAAGAAAATATACCACTTCTATGAAAGAGACCAGTTTACTTCTAGGATTAAAATTTAGTTTATTTAATGTCTCTAAAATTACTGAATGCCAGGCATGGGGTCACACATCTGTAGCACTTAGGAAGCAGAGGCAGGAGAATCACTGCAAGTTTGAGGCAAGTGTAGGCTTCATAGTGAATGACATGGTGGACCCTGTCTCAAAAAACAAAGAAACAAAATGCCTGAATGTTTTCTTCAAACATGCGAGTTTCTAATACAGTGCCTACTATCATATGAAGCACTGAAATAATTTCTTTCATACTGAAGTTGGCACTAAAATTATAAATATCTACTGTGCATACTTTCTTGGGATAAATAACTGTAGATAAATGGATTAGTGTTCTCTAGAGGAATAGAACCAATGAAATGTATATAACTATAAGAGGGGATTTATTAGATGGACTTAGACAGAGTCTAGATAGCCCCACAATGACAATTTTCAGGCTGGAGAGCCAGTCACTTCTTAGCCCAAGAAGCTAGAAGACTCAGAACATGAGAGATCAATGATACAGCCCCTGTTCAAGATTGAAGGCCTGAGCGCCCCCTGGAGAGCTATCGGTGCAAGTCTGTGTTCAAATACTGAAGAATCTAAAAACTAGTCTTGGCTCATGCAACTCCAGTTCAGGGCAAGTCTTCCTCACTCAGTTCACTGACTCACATGCCCATCTTCTCTAGAAACACCTTCATAGACACATCCTGAGTTGTGGTTCTCCAATTTTCTGGGCATTCTTCAATTCAGTCAAGTGAACGACCAAATTAAATGTCACAGTAAATTGAATAGTTTAATATAAATGTCTGAAAATTACAGGGGAATACTAGTAAAGGAACATTTAATTCTAATTCTACTTAGAAGTTTCTGGGAATAAAGGTAAAAGAAGCTGAGCAAAACGTGTATATGGTTTAGGATTGAGCTTTCTATACTGAAAATCATAATAGAAAAGTCATCTGATTTTGGAGGAGAAACCACACATATTCTTATTGAAACATCTTAATAAAGGCTGAGGGTAATATATTAAGCAGTAATTTATTGATGGCTTTTTTCCAAAGAGTTAAACTTAATTTCCTGTCATATAAATTGATAATGCATGGAACTTTAAAAACCCAGAAGAATGCCTAAATTATTTTTTCTTTCCAATCTGAATTATCTCAATGACTAATTTTCCCAAAATTTGAATAACAGTGAATTTACAATTGAGCTCTTGCATTGTTGTCAGAATGAGACCCATATACTTTGGATATCAGACTTCTTTGTGATGTTAGCATGCTATTTAGGAAAGAGCAGCTATAGACAAAAACATTCCATTTTCTCATAAAACATTAAAGCTAAGCTGATCCCCAAGATAACTACTCAGAAGAAACAAGGTTTTGATTTACCAGTGATGATTATTTTGTTCAGAAATGCTTCCATTTTCCCCTTTTCTCCTCCTGTATTTTTTCTTCCTGTTATCAACTATTGCTTCCCATGGACTCCTCCTTCCTGAGTTATGTGCCAATAGAAAGCTGAGGACTTTCTCACTAGAGCTGAACTCTCTCTTTCTCTCTCTCTCTCTCTGTCTCTCTCTCTCTCTCTCTCTGTCGTGCACAGAAAGACTATTTTATTTTTAACACTCAGAATTAAAGACATAAACCACATTTGAGGGTTCCCGAGCAATCTTGAAGCACCCTCCAGATTTGCAACTCCTGTTAACTGAAACTCTAACAAACAGCCTGATAACTACAAAAAGAACTTTAATCCAAAACTCAAATGTTGGTTTCAATATTTTTTAAAAGACAGACTAATATTGGGGCCGGGGAGTTAGCTCAGTGGTTCCGGTGCCTGTCTTGCAAGCGCAAGGGCCTGGGTTTGATTCCCCGGTAACCACATACCATACTGGGTGTGGAGACTCACGCCCAGCAGCAACCAGTACCACATACCACAGTGCCAGGCGTGGTGGCTCACGCCTGTAATCCCAGCACTCGGGAGGCAGAGGCAGGAGGATTGCTGTGATGTGAGTTTGAGGCTGAGCTCAGGGCCAGCCTGATCCACAAAGCGAGACCCTGTCTCAAAAAATCCTTTAAAAAAACCCCAAAAAACAAGACAGACTAGTATTTTTTCAAGATTTGCAAGTTTATTAGCATATCGTTTTCAGCATATCTCATAAATTTTGACCTACTGGTATCTACACACCTTTCATTTTATCAATTCTATCCAGGCATGTCTGTTTTTAAAATTTTAATTTGGGAGTCTAAAACTCTTCAAACTAAGGTATCTTTTTAAAGGGGGATTTATGGAGCCACTACAGTTCCTTGTCAGAAAAGAAGACCAAGATCCTGAGATGTACAGGTCCTATTGCAACTAAAACAAACAAACAAAAAGCAGGTTTACAGTAGTTGGGAAAAAGTCTTCAGGGACCTAAGAAAAGCAAAGTATTTTATAATGAATATTTTGGGCAAAAAAAGCATAGATTATCCACATCGAACTTACATTAGATATGGATAAGAAGGGATCATACGAAGTGGGGAAAGCTTTGTGATAGAGGGTTAGATTCTTAGGGCTGTAAGAGGTATGAGGTGAGACCCAGGAGTAGAAGACAATCTTGTTCTATTAATCCTATAGTTGCCTATAGTGGGTTTAGCTGATTAAATCTCACCTATCATTTTTGCTCTCCCCCATCCTCCAGCCCTTGTATTTAAATTTAGAACATATCAAAGTTTTTGTTTGATTAAAAAATATACTTAATTTTTAAAGAACCAATTGAAATTGTTTTTATATTTAGTATTTTCCATTTCATTCATTTCTGCTTATATATGTATTACTTTCTTTCTCCAGTGTCTTCAGGACTGTATCTGTACTTATTTTGGTCAAATGTGTTGAATGACTCATTTATGGAATCTCTTGCCCTCTGAGATGGAAAGAGTAACACAGTTGAGATGACACCAGTCAGAAGTGCAAAGCCTTGTTTGCTGTGAACTGATTCCTGCTTCTCCTCACTATCCACACGTTTAAAAGATAATGTTACTGGCCGGGGAGTTAGCTCAGTGGTTCCGGCGCCTGTCTTGCAGGTGCAAGGGCCTGGGTTCGATTCCCCGGTAACCACATAACAATACTGGGTGTGGAGACCCACACCCAGCAGCAACCAATACCACATACCACAATGCCCGGTGTGGTGGCTCACGCCTGTAATCCCAGCACTCGGGAGACAGAGGCAGGAGGATTGTGATGTGAGTTTGAGGCTGAGCTCAGGGCCAGCCTGAACCACAAAAAAGCGAGACCCTGTCTCAAAAAACCTAAAAAAAAAAAAAAAAGATAATGTTACTGAAAAATATTAGTTAACAATAATATGCACACAGTAAAGTAATTTGACAAGTTTTGACATGCATATATACCCATGAAGTCATTATCATAATCAAGACTATGAATCTATTCATTCCTCTCAGAACTTTTTTCATGCCCAGTTGACATATCCTCCCCGCCCCCTTCTTCTCCCATCTCACATTTCGGCCAACTATTGATCTATTTTTTTGTCATTATAGTATGTATTTTATAGAATTTAATACAAATGGAGTAATATCACCCAATAAATGCATAAAACGACATCACATTGCACCTCATTAAAAAGTATAAATATTATGTACTTATATCATGTCTTTGTGTTTAAAATGGTTTTATTCTAGACAGCATGTAGTAGGATCTTGCTTCTTTATCCATTCTGATTATCTCTATCATTTCCTATACATGTGTTTACAATTTGTATAGTCACTGACTCACTGAGCTCTATATTCCTATTTGTTTTCTGCTTATCCCATCTATTCTTTCTTTAAAAATTATTTTCTTTATTTGTTTTGTTTTTTTGAGACAAGGTCTCTTTTTGTAGTTCAGGCTGGTTCTCATCTCAGCCTTGAACTCAGTAAACCTCCTGCCTCTGCCTCCCAAGAGCTGGGATAACAGGCGTGAGCCACCATGCCCAACAATGTATGCGGTTATCAGGATCGACCTCAGGACACTTTCAAGGCAGGCACCAGAACCACTGAGCTAAATCCTCAGCCCTCCCACCTCTTCTTTAGTCCTTTTTTCCTGCTTTCTTTTGGATCAATGGAATACTTTTATCATTATCACTTACTTCTTTGTTTTCTTAAGTGTTGCTATAGGGTTTATACAGTGTATTCTTTACTTCGTCAGTCTATCACTATATACTACACTACAACCTTACAGTGTACAAATGTGATGTTGTAATGCCTCCATTTCCTCTCCTGTGCTTTGGGCTAGTCTTGTCATACATTTTACTTGTGTATGTCCTAAACTATGAAACAGGTCATATGTTTACCATAAATAATTGTATTTTTAAAAAATTAAGAAGAAAATATGTTTTTTTCTATTCTTTGTGGTTTCTTTTAAAAAGAAAGACATTTTAAAAACTCAAATAGGAAAATATTTTATATTTACCTATGAATTTGGAAACTAGTCATATGATATTAAGTAATATGAAATGTATTTATTTTAATACAATTTAATTTTAATTTCTTTTAATAGGATCGCTGTCTCAAGAGCTGTAGTGGTCATTCATATCTAAGAAAGAACTGGCTTGGTTCCATTGTTTTCCCTTTCTCTGCTCTTTTGCAACAATCTGAGGTAGTAGAAAATGGTTGTTAGTGAATCATTCTAAAGTTTGACTTCTGGCAAATAGAAACACTTTTTCTTGTCTTTCAGTCAGATTCCATGTTTGGCAGGTTGGAATTTTGGTAAAAATTATTCTTTATTAGATGGTCTAGGGCTTTGGAGTGTGTGAAGGTTTTGACCTCTCTAGAACAAGGATACTCACAAGTTTCTTATATCATTAGAGTGCTTACGAATGAAAAAAATGGCCAGCCTTACATCTTAAAGCAACATCCATATTGGCATGTAAGAGTTTTGTCAATTAGTTTCATGAACCATTCTGATTAATGATGTTGCTTTTTAATCATGAATCTTAGGAATTTCAGCTTATCCTCATTGTTACTAATAATAGTGAGACTAATGATTACAACTGGTCAGAGAGTCCTGCTGTTGGGTTATGTAGTAAAAATATGCGCACATGACTGGCAAAGAGTCAAATCCCTAGCCTAAGCTCCACTTTAGACTGTTATCTATTTACTCAGTGACCTGAGGCAAGTACATGACACCTCTGAGGCCATGCCAACCACTAAAGATTTGAAGAGTCAGAAATGAATTTCCTGTCCCAATGAATTCATCATGTGTAGAATAAAAATAACATTTTGCTACAGTATAAAATGTTTTAGTAGAGGCATGAGGTAGGTACTATAAGAACATACCACAGGTACATTTTGCTGCACTAAAGGGGAAGTGGGAAAACTCAGAGAGTTTGGTGGAGGGTAACAAGAAAATGAGGAAAATGCAAGGGCAAGGAAGACTTTACTGAAGAAATAGCTTAAATCGAACTCTTAGAGGTGGATTTATCAAACAAGTAAGGATTCTTGAGCAAGAAGGAATCGTGCACTAGGTCATATGCAGCAGAAAGTGTAATTACTGTGGCTGACATAGGTTAAAGTGTCTCTGTCTTAGCAAAAGTTTAGATGCTAGTGCAGTTCACAGACATCAACAAACTAAGTACTTTTTGTCGTTATATCTCAGTGTCCTTACATGTGGCTTTCATCCTCATAACTGCAAAATGTCCACTGCAGATCCAGTTTTATATCTGTGTTATATCACGGCTGAGCAAAACCAGCAGTGCTTACATCAGAAAAGCAGACAGTTCCTGAGAAAACTCCAATAGTCTGATTGGCAGGGTTGCACATGCCGATTATCCCAGACGCTCAGGAAGTGGAGGCAGGAGGATATCAAGTTCAACACCCGCTTGGAAAATTTAGCAAGACTAAAATAGTAGTCTCAAAATAAAACATACAAAGTATTGGAAATGTAGCTCAATAGAAGCCCCTGCGTTTCATCTTTCACCCAAAAAAGAACAAAACAAGAAACAAGAATAAACCTCCAACAGATTTCTTGCATCTTACTTATGTGATGTGACTACTATCCAGCTATCATGTTACCAATTAAGCCTGTTGATAAGAAATAAGTAGAGAATAAGTATTAAGTAGGAAAGGAAAGCAGAAGTGCCCCATATTGTGCAGTAGTGCATCTTTTTGCCGAGACACAATTTGTAACAGCTAAATGTAGGAAACAGCCCATATGCTCCCCAAGGGATGAATGGAAAAAGAAGATGGGGTTTCTCTATACAATGGAGTACTACCCAGCCATAAAGAAGGATACACTTGAGACATTTATAGCTAAGTGGGTTCACCTTGAACTTTTACTCTTAAGTGAAATAAAATGGACACACATGTAAATATTACATCATCTCTTTGGTATAAGAAACTGAAAATGGAGATAGGAATCGAAATGTAGAATAGGCAATGTGAAGTGAGGAAAAATTGTTCAAAACAAAAGAGGAAACAGAGAGAGGGGAGGAGGAAAGGAAGGAAGGAAAAAGAAAAAATGTGAAAAGAAGTAAAAATGCAAACAGTGCTTTTATAAAAAGAAGAGAGATTGAGGGCAGGAGAGGGGGAAAGGAAAATAAAGGAATCAAGATCCATCACGTAAAGGCACAAATTCCCTATGATGAATGTGAGCATTATAGACATCTAAATAGTACCAATAAAGAATAAATGAAAAAAAAAAGATTTATATTTCAAAGCCAGATGATCTTGGGTTGTAATCCTGGCCCCACCACTCATTGGTTCCTTGATCTTGCACAAATTGCTTCAATTTGCTGAGCCTCAGTTTTCTTATCTATAAAATAGACATGAGGACAATATTTCTTCCATTGAATGATACAATCTGTGTAAGCACTTACCACAGTTCCTTGCACATAACAAATGCTCAATAAACCATTAATTGTTATTATTGGTTATTAAGGTAATTCACTTCTTCCTTCTTCCCTTCATGTATGATACATTCTTTCAGATTAGTGGAACATTTCAAATAAATATTCCACCAATTTTACTTGGATATACTTGGAGTAAGACTTATTTATCTCCTAAAGAAGATTATAATGGACAGAATTTAAGAGAATGTCCGCTCATAAATATTTTCGCTACCATTGAACCACAAATATCTGATGTTACCTATAACTCAAAACTAAACAAGGTAAGTTTTTATCCTGAGTTACTTTTAGATATATCATCAAAAGAGTATAAACTATTTTAGAAATCAGTAATAATAATTTTAAATCTGGCAAAAATAGACATTGATTTTTTTGATATTTTCGTGTGGGAAGAATATGGCACAATACTGAAATACTTTAAATTTGATTCTAGTGTTTGGATCAAGTAGATGTACTGCAGAGAGCAGAGATTTTTAAAAATAATTGTAAAACAATGTTTCCCAACAGAAGAATCATAACTACTGTTTTTAATGATGAAGGGACACAGACCTTAGTAACAAGATATATCAAGGCATTAAATCCACCTCAGCAACTTCTAGATGTATTTCTTCATGATTCTAATGCAACACTTGTAAGTTACAATTATTTTCAAAGGTTCATTGTGATTGGCAATGATCTGTGAAGAATTATCACATCTTCTGTTTATGTACAATCAATCTATTCCATTGACTGTCCTCAGATTATTTATATTATTTGTAAGTCAGAGAGCTGCCCTAGCTAGACTCTAAGCTAAAATCAAAAGTCCTGACTTATAGTACCTTCTGTACCCTGTGTTTTTCTCTTGTGCATTTCTTCTTGCCTCTATGTTCTGATGTCTATGTCCCAGGAGATAATAGTGAACTCAGACTTCTATCTTTAAAATAATAAATTAACTCTAGCTCCTACCTTATGAGGGACTGTGAATTACATGCATTAATTTCATGAAGTCAGCAGCATAAAAGATCATAAAAAGCCAAGTGTGCCGGTGTATACTTGTAACTCAGGAGGCTCAGGCAAGAGAATTGCTGGGAATTGGAGCTCAGCATAGGCTGCATAATTCAAGACCATCCTGGACTATGTAGGGAGACTCTCAATAAAATAAAATCATGTGAGCATGGTGCTACAAGCCTGTGATCCCAGCACTTGAGAGGCTGAGGCAGGAGACTTCTGTGAGTTCAATGTCAGCTTGAACTACATAGTGAGACCTTGTCTAAACATACAAACAACACATGCAGTAGTGGCAGCTCTTGCACATTACTTAAATTGTCAGTGAATTTAAATGCTGACTTTCTTATTTGTATATTTGCATTCTTTTATGCATACCCTCGTCTGAGTCCTTGTCTCCAACACGTTAGTGGGAATTTCCTCTGTAGGACTTCTGTTGTTTGAGAAAGCAGGCTCTAAATGCAGCAGCTAGTAACAAGTTTGTATTAAGAGAAAGAGCTAACAGTTTGTGAACCTAAAAGCAAGTCAAAACTTGGCTATTCTTCAATATATTTAAATATTTTTGTGGTAGCTATGTTTAAAGTATGTGATGTGTTTAATGTTGATAAATATTGCTATAATATTTAAATAATAATTTATTATAGAAAATATAATGTACACACTCTGAAGCATAGCTAGTTATGGCTTCGGCCCCCACAGACTCCACAGGTTACATTCACCACGTGACCACGTGCAGGTTATTTTGTTGCCCTCCAAGCTTGCTGCTGCCTCTGTAAAACTAGAATAATGACAGTGTGTACTTTCTTGATGTGGAGTATAGGAGTATAGGCTAGATGAAGTAAGGATTATAAAATACTGCTAAGTAGTGTATATATTGTTTACACTCAGTGAATGTTAATATTATTCTAGGACCTCATCGCTCGATTTGTGTCTCTGATTCCCTTTATGCCTGATACGCTGGATGACAAAGATGGTTCTGATATATGGATGACATCAGAGGTAAGAAATTATTTTATAGTTAAAAGGCATTTCTTACTTGCTTTTCTTTTTAAAAATGTTATGCATGGTATAATACCTTACCCTGTAAAAGTTAAAGGTATTTGATAATCATACATGTCATTTTTGGCTTTTTAACAATCTATGGAAAGAATTCATTAAGACCAAAAATATTTTCAACATTCTAAATGGTAGCTCCTAAATATTTTGATTCCATGAAAAATTCAGGTGTACAATATTATGACATATTACGAAGAACAATATGTCCTGTCACATAGAATTTATGAGACTCTAAAGTCTGTAGTAGACACTACCACTTCCCAAAAGCTTTCCTTAGTCTCTGCCACCTAAGTGAGTAACTTTCATAGTGCTGCTCTTCTTTAGAAATTGGATTAAACTTATACTAAAAATCTGTTAGGCATTTATATAAAATTCAAATTTAATTAGGTACCTGATTGTTTTTGTAAATTTGTCAACTCCTTCTTTCATTTCACTTTAGATTATATGTAGTTGCTTATGTATTCACCCTACACCCACGCTCTGTATACATATATTGCAATTGCAAGCTCCTCGTTGAAGGCAGGAGACTTTGTTCTTTTTATATTCTTATAATAACTTGTACATAGCTTTAAATTTAGCAAGTATTCAATAATTACTTTTAATTAAAGACATAAATATGATGGGATCCTAACAAAGGGACACTTTCATTTAAACTGATTGTCCTGACCTTATCTAATGTTTTAGGATGTGAATTACAGCTAAAGTCTTTGGAACTTTTTTTCCACAGAAGTCAGAAATCCAGAGTTTTATATGAAAATTTCCACTTTTAAAAGAGCAATGCTAGAGGCCAAGCAAAATATACTGTCAACAAAGTTAGGTCACAGGTCATCACTGCCATTCCCGCTGCCTTTATTCTCTCCAGCCATACCGCCTTCCCAGACTTCCTGTATTTGATCTCATGCACCTAACCCAGTGGCTCAGCCCTTCCCGCTGAAGAAGCAGCCAGCACTCTTCCTGGTTGGGCTCCAGCTCAGGCTTCTTCCTGTCTTTGAGCTGAATACTATGTTGGTACATATACAAGGCAAATACTGCAGGTCCATTGCCCAGTGAGGTGCATTTCCTCCGAAGACTAAGCTACTCCCTCTCAGACAAGGTTCCTTAGAATACTCTCCCCTATCTCCCTGCTTTACCAGGGTAATTTAATATTTTTTTTTCAATAAACACATTCCATTTTGGATATAAATTATCTGGTCACACTATGTAATCTCCTTGTTAAATATCTCATAACAAAGGCAACCCCAGTGTTTTGCATCAGTGTTCTCTTCTGCTGTCAATAAAACTAGACCTTTCAGCTTTGCTGTCGTCTTAGCAACATGGTTAAAGTAGATGCGTTTAAAAGTGGAGGGAGTGGAAGGGCCATGTACTTGGTATATGCTGCCGAAGCGAGCACGAGGGCCGTGCACTTGGGGTTGTTTGCATTGTTCAACTTCTTTTCCTTTCTCCATGTTCTTCTTGTTGCTTTTGTCCCCCCTTAGCGTTGCATCAGTTTAGCTATTGGAAATAAGGAAGAGCATGCCATTCTTCTCTGTAATTTCTTTCTGTATTTTGGAAAGAAGGCCTTGGTCCTCCTGGGAACCTCGTTATTAGAAGTAAGTTTTGGAACTGCATGAGCAAAGCTAAATCAGATTTCAACTTTCAGCTTAAAAAATTTCAACCGCACATTTCCACCTTTCTGTAAGCTAATTAGAGGAATTCATAGTCAATTAATAATTAAGAGGATGATGTGGAATTGTTCAAATTACTACAGTTCTACAGATAACTTCCTTCTTGTTTTCCCCTGTGGGAAATAGCACTAAAAATACTGCTGCTTCGGGGCCGGGGAGTTAGCTCAGTGGTCCCGGCGCCTGTCTTGCAAGCGCAAGGACCCAGGTTCAATTCCTCAATAACCACATACAATACTGGGTGTGGAGACTCACCCCAGCAGCAACCAGTACCACATACCACAGTGCCGGGCGTGGTGGCTCATGCCTGTAATCCCAGCACTCGGGAGGCAGAGGCAGGAGGATTACTGTGATGTGAGTTTGAGGCTGAGCTCGGGGCCAGCCTGAACCACAAAGTGAGACCCTGTCTCAAAAAAAAATAAATACATAAATACATAAAAATACTACTGCTTCACGAGAGAATGTTGAATTACTTGGTCCACATAAGGCACAGAGAACAGCAATTGTCCATGGAAAATACACAAATATGTGGTGTGTGATGGAAGATGGGGTCGCTGTAGCATAGTTACAGTGTATATCTGGCGGCTGTTACCCTCCTGACCAGCATCATTCTTGTCTTTCTACTACTATATATTTTTTTTTAATCTTTATTGGTACATTAAATATACACATCATGATTGCACTCCATAATGGGGATTTGTACCAGTATAAGAAACAACTTAATTCTCATTTTTTCCCATAGCCCCACCCACCCTACCACCCCCCCATATATATAAAATTTGTTTCCTTACTTTTTTGTTACAATCTCAACATTGTCCCCTTTCACCTTATTTTACATTGAGCATTTTCCATTTCACAATATATAACATACAATGCTAGGACTCATTTACATCTTTCTACTACTATATTTTAAGATTTTAAGCAGACATCTCTTCTCATTCTCCACCTCACACAATTTAATCCTATAAGAGTGGCTAAGAAATGCATATCTACCTATCTGAAAATTTTACAACTTTATATATAATAAATTTCCCAAATTCATACCACCAGAAGGCTTCCCTGTGGGATTTCTAGCTCCCCCAGAATATCTTATTAAATGTCAATGTTCTCATCTTGCCTTATGGTTTTTGTTTTGTTTTGTTTTTTTAAATTAAGAACTTGCTTTCCTGCACTCGTTTGACATAGTTTATTTCTTTGTTAATTTTGTTAACCAGCTTTTTATGGTTAATCCTTGGGTAGAAGCCTGATGTAGTTGTGTCGCTAGGTGGCAGTAACCGGCCAACAATATTTCAAGAAGTACAGTATTTATACACATTTGTTCCTCTGCACCCCTCTGGCGGGAATCGCCGTGCAAGACTTCTCCTGGGCTGTGTCCTGCCCTGTGTAAGGGAGAAGGCGAGTGTGCTGATGAGGAGCAAAGCCTTGGAGTTGAGGAGGCCAGCGCTACACCGCATAGTGTTAAGAATGTGAGTTTGGAGCGCAGAGGTTTCAATCCAACACTCTGGTGATCTTGCTTGTATTCGCTTCTCTGAGCCTCAGTTACCTCCTTACAGAACTGGGAAAATGCCACTTCCTGTTACCCTCGATGACTATTTCACCTCTGACGCTCCACAGGAAGGTGGGCCTGATATTCATCCCTACCTCCCAGAGCTGGGAGCAGATGAAAGTGAGAAAAATGAGCACGATTCCTTAGCAGCCTGCCTGATACACACAAATACACAGTAATGTTAGAGACTCATTGTAATTTGATATATTTATTATTTGCTGACAAAGTCTTACACTGCGAAAAGTGTGTGCAGGGCAAAATACTGACACAATTACTTTTTATCTTCAGACTGGCTACTTTCTCCTTGGACTATAACTCCAAATCTTGTTCTCAAATTGAATTTAGTGGCTTTTTAACTTTTTCAGTGTTTCTGTCACAGCCTAAAAGCTATTTTCTACTCCATAACTCAGCCTGGTGTTACAGTCTAACCAGAGTGTACCCAGTCCATGTAACACCTATGTGTAAATCAGACAAAAGTGCCATACCTCAGAACACTTCAATAATATCCACTGGAAAGGCATCATTATGTTTAGTTAGAATAACATACAGTGGACCCGCAAATTACAACTGGCCTGACATACGAACAGCTTGGTTAATTAGGCTGACAGAAGATTCACCTGGCTGTTGTAGTATGTACCCAGGAGAACATCCAGATCTCAGCTATATTTCCTTAGTTACAACCAGCCCTTGGGAACCAATCGAGTTCGTAAGTCAAAGGTCTATTGTATTGTACTGTCACCAAGGTAGTCCAATAGCATTCTCACATTTTTTTTTTCTTTTTTTTTGAGACAGCGTCTCACTTTGTAATTCAAACTGGCCCCGAGCTGAGCCTCCAACTCACATCACAGCAATCCTCCTGCCTCTGCCTCCCGAGTGCTGGGATTATAGGTGTGAGCCACCACGCCCCGCACTGTGGTATGTGGTGCTGATTGCTGCTGGGCATGAGTCTCCACACCCAGTATAGTATGTGGTTACCGGGGATTGAACTCAGACCCCTGCGCTAGCAAAACAGGCGCCAGAACCACTAAGCTAACTCCCTGGCTCAGCATTCTCTATTTGAATCCGCATGCCAACCAGGGTCTAAGGAATTATGGAGCTTTATGGGGTTTTTTTTCCCCTCCCATTAAAGAAATTTTAAGACCCCTTTAAAATTTTTTAGAAATAAGAATCATTACATTATATTTTCTAAATATAAAAGTTAGTTAAAACCACTAAAAATGACTAAATCTTTTTTCCTTTCAGGGACACGTTGCCTATGTATTAACTCAAGAAACTAATGAATATTTGCTTTGGAATCCATCAACTGGACAATGTCACAAGCAGTTTGATCCATTTTGTCCCTTACAAAGTATAGACTGCTTGTTTGATGACAGGAATGTAAGTATATGGAGAAAAGTCTTATTTTGAGTTGTCTGTATATGAGAATCACCTGGGGATCTTTGAAGACCGAGGCATTCAGTCAGAAGCACTGGGGGACAGGGGTTGGGCTCAAAGCTTTCTCAAGTGACTCTGTGCAGTTTCTGAGATTGAGACCCAGGGAGGAAGTCCCAAAATCCTGCATCTGCCTCCTACCTCAGACCTTCTCTGGTCTTCTGCCACTTTGTTGGGTAGTAAAACTGTAAACACCTGCCCTACTCTAATCACTGGCCTTGTGTTCCTATTGGACTACATTGTTTTATGTTAATGTTTTAATAGGTCTGGTTTAATATTCAACAAAATAATACACCCATGGCTGTACATTTTGACTATTTAAAGGAAAGTTTCTGGAAACAGTTACTTCCAAAAAATTTTCAAGGGACAAAAGTACAAAGCATACAGGTAATTTATGTTTTTCCAAGTGAGTCTATATGAAAGTTGCCATTACTTCTAGTGAAAACTTTTGTCATGTTTTGTGATTGATTGCTTATTGAATTATTTGCTTGCTTATTGAATTATGTTAATCAAAACTAGTTTTCTCTGCCATCGATTTGTGTTTGGGTTACTTTGGCTCCTAAATGCAAAAAAAAAAAAAAAAAAAAAGGAAGAAGAAATTGAGAAAAAAAAAGTTTGTCTAAAATATGAGGTTAGACTTTATGAAAATGTTGAAAAAATGCATATCAAAGCCCAAAACCATAGTAGTTATCTTACAGACTGGAAAAACGTCAGCAGCACTAGCAACTAGTAGGGCTGATGCCAAGATGTTAGCAGACCTGAAAATGTTTCAGGAAAATCAAGGACTCACTCTGTGAAGCCAGGGATGATGATAGGGTTCCTCTACTCCCTGCTTTTGAAGGCTATAATCTTGCTGCCTGAGGCTCACTGGAGTTTAAGAACTAATCCAACCCACAGCTGGCTTGGTCCAGAATCTGTGATGTATTAGTATCACTTTGGGAAAGCATTCCCAGTATCATTCCACAAATGTTCCTGGACCAAAGGCCATGGTATGGCATGATGGGGACAACGCAAAGTCCACATATTAGACACTGTAAGGTCAGAGAGAAGAGAGATAGGAGGAGACAAAAAGGACAGTAGAAAAACAGGCAAAAGACAGTCCACAGAAGCAATAATACAAATGTTCAATTTTTAAAAGTAAGATACTATTTCAAGTAAGTAAAATTAATCAAAAATGTGTGATCATACCAAAAGCTGGCAAAGAGGAAGAGAAATAGTAGGATATAAACTGCTATACTTTCAAAAGCAATGTGATGGTATCTTGTAAAGTTGAAGATGAATAATCTTTGATCCATTTATTCAAATTTCTAAGTACAGACTGCAGAGAAGGAACATGTGCAGAAGCCCAGTACAATATTCATTGTAGAACAGCTTTAAATATCAAAAAATCAAAAACAGGTTATTAATTATGAAATAGGAACATGAGCTGCAATGTACTCATACAATGCCCTTCTCTATGAGAGCATATCTGCAGTAATTCTCAATTTGACTACACACTCATTGCATCAGACTCTCTGAGGGTGGAAGGCATATATCAGTAGTTTTAGAAACTTTTGCAGGTGATTTTAGTTGTGTGATCAAGGTCAAGAACAACTGACTAGAGGGTATCAACGTGAGTGAATCCAAATGTAATGTTAAGTAAAATAAAGATATGAAATGATTTCTCGGATGCATATAATACAAAATCTTTTTTATAGAGTTTGACAAGTATGTATTATTTGTGTATGAGAGAAAGGGAGAGAGGCTTTCATGAGAATGATAAATATCAAAATCAGTTAAAAGTTTACCTTTGGGGAGAGAGGAAAAAAAGGAATGAGATCAGGGAGCAATCTACATATACTTTAAGGCTTTTTCCATAGTTTCTATTTTATTAAAAACTTAAAATAAATATGGAAGAATTGGATAATCAGATATATAGCTGGGTGGTAGGTATATCAAGTGGATGTTCATTACATTATTCTCTCTGCTTATAAATTCAAGGTAATTCATAATATCACAAAGAATGCATGATGAGGGGGAGCTAAAAACACCACCAAAATGCACAAAATGAAGAGTTTTTCTCCCTTTCAGGGTTTTTGTTCCACCCTGTAAGAAATACCTACTATCCAGTAGTTAGTTTCTTTTTGGGTTTTGTTGTTGTTGTTGTTGTTTCTTTTTGGGTGTTGTTGTTGTTGTTGTTTTTAGAGACAAGGTCTCACTTTGTAGTTCAGGCTGACCCTGAACTCACTATGTAACCTAGACTAACCTCAAACTCACAGCAATCCTCCTGCCTCTGCCTCCTGAGTGCTGGGATACAGGCATGAGCCACCACACCCAGCATTGTTGTATGCGGTACCAGGATAGAATTCAGGACCTTGCAATGAACCGGACAGACACCACTGAGCTAAATCCCCAGCCCAGTGGTTAGTTTCTCACATGTCTTTTGAAGCGTTCCCATGCTGATCAAGTATACATTTGTACTTGTATATTTCCTGCTGGAAATGTCATTCTTAAGAAAGGAGAATATGCTTATCTCTCTTAAGCAAACCACTTTTAAGCCTCTACAGTTCATGCCTTACTTTTCCCAGCTCAGAGTTGTGCCTGAAGTATGGCTGCTTCATGAAGCATAAATAAATGGTTTATTGAGAAATGAAGTTGTTTGCTCAAGACATTATCATTCTCTTATTCATTCCAGTGATATTTTTTGATGTCTGCTATGACCCATTGCTGTGTTAGGTGTAGCTACTACGAAGTAAAAAGATACATCTCAGTGTCCCTGGAGCTTCTAAGGGGAAAACAGCCACCTGCAGTGGGGCAGGTCAGTGTGACATGAATGAACTTTGGAATACACAGCAGGAGGAGGGCCTAAGGGAGACAAGTGTAGGGCTCCCGGCAGAAAGCATGACAAGCTCAATGAGGAAGGGTGAGCAGGAGCTTGCCCAGATGGAATCCGGGAAAGAGATTGGCCCCAGTGAAGAGAAGGAAGGCGAGACTCTCAGCGATGAGAAAATAAACTGTCAACGTGCTGGAGGCCAGGTTGGAGGTGAGAGTGAGCAGAAAGGAGCTAAGGAGTGAATTCAATCAAGGCTTTGGGACTTTACCCTCAGGACAGTCGGAAGATAACCGCCGTAAAGCGAGGAGCGCCGGGATCAACCTTGGATTGTGAGAGCCTCTCTGAGGGTAGGAACTAAACTCTGTGCCAAGCTGAGTGCATATATAGAAGAGCACACTCATGTTTGACTGCTATCTCTACTGAATTATTTCCTGTGGGTAATGGCCTTCCATCTTCTGCCTTGCCACATTTGACCCAGGATAAACCATTTTCTAGAGTAAACACTGTCTGTTACCCGTGACTGAAACACAAACGAGTGTGTACGACAAGTACGTGGGCATCCAGAGCTGAAGAAAACAGGAAAACCTTGAAGTTTTGAGGGACATTAATTCCTGAGCGGTTGGCAGGGGAGAAGCCTTTGCTAAAAGAGAAAACAGACTCGGTAAATATGTCAAGCCAGGATGTACAGGTCTGATTTTCAAATTAAAGGACCTCACATTGCCCTGGTCAGGGCAGAGGAATAGATGGCAGCTGGTAAGAGCAACTGGAAATTTAGTCTGCCCATCCTATCTGTGATACCCTCCCCAGCCCCCTGTGACACTGTTGTCATCTTTTTTTTTTTTCTGGGACCAGAGATTGAAGTTAGGACTTTGCACTTGCCAAGAAGGCACATCACTTCCGAGCTGCACCCCTGGCCCTATACCTCCATTTCTTACTATCTTCTGTCTCCTACCATATTCTGTTGTGAGGATGCTCCCTTGGCCTGACTATCATCTAGTGGTCTACAACCGTGCCTGAAAGTAGAGCCACCTGACAAGGGTGCTGATTAAAACATAGCTTAGTGGGCCAGGGATTTAGCTCAGTGGTTCTGGGACCACTTCCTTGCAAGCACAAGGTCTTGAGTTCAGTCCTTGGTAACCACATACCACAATGCCAGGCGTGGTGACTTATGCCCAACAGCTATCAGTACCACACACCACAGTGCTGGGAGTGGAGGCTCAGGCCTGTAATCCAGCACTCAGGAGGCAGAGGCAGGACTGCTGTGAGTTTGAGGCTTGCCTGAGCTACATAGTGAGCTCAGGGCCACCCTAAACTACCAAGGACACCTTGTCTCAAAGCAAAACAAAACAAAAACACACAGCTTATTATGCCTCACCTAAGAGTTTCGGATTTGTTGGGTTGAAGGGAGGGCCAAGGACTTGTGTTTCTGAAAGGTTCCTACCTCCGTCGTTGTGGGTCTGGAGACCACACACTGTAAACCTAGGCTACTATCAAGAGTTGCTTGCCTTTTGAGCAACCCTCATTCCACTCAGGAAGGAAGAACATCTATCCCTATCACTTCCTCCGCTCTTCTGTGCAAGAATACATCTAACAAAAAGTAAGACCAGCCCCTCACTATCATCTTTGTGAGCCTGCAGAGGCCAAGGATGGGCTGGCAAGGAACTGGAATTTTCTGCCTCTCCTGGAAAATCTTTCCCAGGACAGGAACACAAGGACACAAGGAGGAGCACTGCCCTTAACTTTTGTGGGTGGAGCATGGCCTGAGCCAGGCACGGAGGCCGGGACGTTTGAAATGGAGTCTCGGTGTGTAAATATATGTCACTGTATACAGTGTTCATTTATACACTCACATGTGTGCACAGAGATACACAAGCACAAAGAATTGGCTCGTGTCAGCTGTTAGAAAAAATACTGAGGGAAGAATAATGATAAATCATGTTAGAAGAGTAATAACAAGAATAATAAAGGCTGGTGTTTATTGAGCATTCCATGTGTGTCAAGCTTTCTGTGTATCTGAAAATCTTCATAAGGTTCCAGGGCAGTTGGCATTGTTATAGTGTACCTCAAATTCAATAGATGAGGCAAGTGAGACTTGGAACAAAGTTTAAGTAGCTTCACCAGAGCCAGTAGCTGGAAGTGACTCATTCAGCTGCCAAAGATTATTTGTTAGATGGGCCAGGAATTTAGCTCAGTGGTTCCGGCGCCTGTCTTGCAAGCGCAGGAGCCCCGGTTTAATCCCTGGCAACCACATATAATACTGGGCGTGGAGACTCATGCCCAGCAGCAATCAGTACCTCATACCACAGTGCCGGGTGTGGTGGCTCACGCCTTAATTCCAGCACTCGGGAGGCAGAGCCAGGAGAATTGCTGTGATGTGAGTTGGAGGCTGAGCTCAGGGCCAGCCTGAACCACAAAGTGAGACCCTGTTTTTAAAAAAAAAAAATTACTTGTTAGAATCAACAGTAAGTCAAATGCTTGTTGGGAGAGATGAATGGGACAGCAAGTCTGCCTTACTTATGACAGTCGTCTTCTTTTTCATTCTGCCTCCTCTCCCACAGGCTCTGCTAAAGCAATTTTGAAATCAAATGAAATGCAGTGATCTAGCTTTTGTTTAAAAGATTCATTCTTGGGCTGGGAATTTAGCTCAGTGGTTTAGGTGCCTGTCTTGGAAGCACAAGGGCTCGGGTTCAGTCCCTGGTAACCACATACCACAATGCCAGGCGTAGTGACTCATGCCTGTAATCCCAGCTCTCGGGAGGCAGAGGCAGGAGGATTATTGTGAGTTTGAGACTGACTCAGGGCCAGCCTGAACTACAATGCAAGACACTGTCTCAAAAAAAAAAAAAAAAAAAGATTTATTCGTTTAACTCCAATAAACTGGTTTGGGTCCGAGCACCCCTAGAACTCCAGCGGTAACTGTAATAAAGATGGTTTCTCTAGAATCTTTCTTAACTTACAGTTGTCTCTTTCAGCCTGAAGAAATCATTTATTCTGATACAAATAAAAATATCGTAGAAGATCTAAGGAACAGGTACTGTGTTCTCCTGCTACTCTTTTGTTAGTCACCTTTCGGTCCTCTAACCTAGCCTTTCAAAATACCTGTGAGATAAGCAAGTGAAGCATGGCAGGGAGACCATAATGGTCAGTTCACCGAATTACAGTGCTTTCTTGGTACAGACATTGACCAGTGGTCCCTCTTTCATCGGAGCACCCCTTGAAAGAAGGGCGAACGTTAATTCAGGAAAACCTTATAGCCTGCCCACTATTATAAATTTCTCAGCACAGATATTTGTTGAGCTATAGGAGTAACAATAGTGCAGAAGCTAACACTGCTTGAAAGAACAGAAAGATAAATGGCCCCGGACCCAGAGTGCAGTAACAACATCCCAGGTGGATGGTAGACATCGCTATCTTGTGGCTCCCAGGTCCTCCCTTCTTCCCCAAAGACGTGCACACTAGTGCCTTGAGGAGTTGTTGCCAAAAGGGTCACAGACTTTACAAAGGCCTCATTCCCACTCCAAAAGCTTCAGAAACTTCTGCATCTGACTGCCCTCTGCGACTCACGCTCCTATATCGGGCTGGCAGGGATGCCAGTAGCAATTAATCAAAACAGAGTATGAAGAATACCGTTTTGTCATCCCCTCTTCTTGCCGCTTCTAGAGTTATTTAAAATTGCAGGTTTCAGGGGCCCAGACTGGGCTTGTTGAACACCTGGAGGGGAAATAGTGTAACCAAGCACCACAGAAGATTTATTCTGACTGCTGTGACTTAGACCCACTGCAAACTCCAGCCTGCTGAGTTGCAGTATAAAGCTAACCAAGAAGAGACTCCTAGAGGCTTTGCTGGTGACACACACTGTGGTAAAGACTGAGCCCTCAGTCATTCTGGACAAAGGAGAGACTTCCCAGGACACCCTCATCAACCAGCTCATTCTGTTCCCTGCACACACTCTTGCTAGAGACTGTGTCTTGTCTGTTACCAGGTCAGACTGAGAAGGTTCACTTGACATTCAGATAACCTGAGGAAGAGTCCTGGAAATGTCTGCATGTGCTTCTATTCTCAACTGCCACTCATATTTCAGTCCTGAGGTCCCCAAATCCCCTGCTTGTCCAGCTTTGCAAAAACGTCCACCTACTGGTGGCTATGCCAAGATTTAGCTCAAGTGATACCATGCCTACCTTGAAAGCACAAGGGCCTGAGTTTGATCCCTGGTGCCACAAAAAAAAAAAAACAAAAAAACCCAAAAAACTCATAATAGTGGCTACATCCCAATAAAAACCTTGGTTATATAAATTATTCACATTGGCCAGAATCGACCTTGATTATATCAGCTTTTTTTTTTTTTTTACAGTAACTGATGAGGTATATTTGTGCCAAAATTTTACTGACTTGGACTTAATGTCCACCAGAAATCACCTCCCACAGCCTAGACCAAAGTATGGCTGTCTTTGGCTTGATTCTTCCCTATGGACAATTCCAGGAGCTGAAAATACAAGTAAAAAATTGCCAGGCGTGGTGGCTCACGCCTGTAATCCCAGCACTCGGGAGGCAGAGGCAGGAGGATTGCCGTGATGTGAGTTTGAGGCTGAGCTCAGGGCCAGCCTGAACCACAAAGTGAGACCCTGTCTCAAAAAAACTTAAAAAAAAAAAAAATTCCTGCCTGTACCGAAAGCTCCATTCTGGAAAGGGGAAGCCCCTCACCGAACTTGGCAGTCCATTGTCTCACTTTCTCCCCACTCTGCTTCCTAAATTAACAGAGCTAATAAACCCATCCCTGCTAACATCACCCTAGGCCAAATATCTGAGTTTTTATAAAGATGATTTATTGGGAATATAATGTCCTGTGTCAAAAGAGGGTCTTATAGAGTAGAATGCTGACCTGGTAATTAGATGCCAGGTGCCAGGTGACACCCAAGTGGCAGCTGCTCACACACTAGTAAAGAGCTTTGCTTTGGAGATCTAATTTCTGGATACCCAGTGAGGATTTTTTGTGTCCCCAGCCAACCAAAAGTTTATTCATCATTTAGCTCATTAATGTTAACAATGATAAACAACCCTCAGGGCTAGTTTCCTCCTAAACCCAAAAATATGGTTCTTATAATATAACTTGAAGAAAAGTGACAAAACTTGAATCATCTGTGCTAAATAATTTTCCAAAAAAATCATCTCTGCATTCTTACCTTAGGATTGAAAGAACTCTAAAGTGTAAAATTATGGAGTGGAGATCTAAGCACCCAACACGCTGGAATCGACAGTGTACTTGTATTTTGCGACAAATCCTTCCTAAACTGGAACCTGGTACAGGAGGTCTTGTTTCATCTCAAGAAGAGAGTGAATTTGAAAGACTGCTACAATTTTACTGGGTTTGTTTATGATTTAATGCATTAATTACATTTGCTTTTTTGTGTTGCTAATTGATAAAGAATGATCTTAAATATCTCTGAAATGCCTGTATACCTTGCTCCTGAAAGACAGATATTAAGGCATTAAAATGCATTCACTTATAGACAGAAAAAGAAAACCCAAGTTTAGTGAGCAGTAGTAACAATCATGTTGCCTGTTTTTTTCTAAACCACTGGTATGTTTTATGATGGGTAAACTACAAACTTTGGGAAACAATGCCCAGAAGGAAACCATACTGCAACCGAGAAACCAAAAGAGGATCTCTAGTTATAGACTGAATTTCCTGTTGAATTGGTTCTGAGCAAGAGAATTCCAGGCAAGCTTCAGGATCTCTTATATGCAAATTACTCCCAAATTTATAAACTCAGCCTGGACCTCTCTCCCTTCTAAGTTCTTACCAGGCCCAACCCTGCTTAGCTTCCGAGACCAGATGAGATCGGGCGCGTTCAGGGTGGTATGGCCATAGATAGCCTGGACTTCTCTCCTAACCTTCCATTTATATTCATTAGCCCGTTGACATCTTCTTGGATAGTGAAAAGCTATCTCAAACTCAGCAAGTCCATAAGCAAATATATTAGATATAATATATTTTGTTAAATTCTTCATTCTTTTTTCAACTCTAACCCCAGCACCAGAAATATTTTTGCCTCCCTTTCCCTATAAATCAGCCCACTAGGTTTTTGCTCACTAGTTTTGACCTAGAGCTAGTTACCTAAACCCTCTATACCTTCTACTCCACTAGTTCATAGGAAGAAAAAGTTATGTGTTTAATTGCTGTGAAAGGATTAAATGAGTTAACACTTAGCATTGCATCTAGAATCTAGTACTGCTTTAGTAAATGCTATTATCTCATTAAATAGGTGTATAAAGCCCTTATAATTATACATAATCAATACATAATCAGCATGCATGAAAACAACTTTTTTATCTTATGACCACTGTTTCTTTGAGGCTTCTGTGATATTTTTTGGGGTACAATAATTCTGGATTCTACCTGTGAGCGTAATGAGTGCCTGTGTTGTTCTACCCCCTTGATACAGGCCACAGGATTTCCCATCCAGATGCCATACACTGATATTCAGTCAGTTATCGATGCCGTATATCAAACTGGAATTCACTCTTCAGAGTTTCCTGAGACTGAATTTGCTTTAGCTGTGCATATTCATCCTTACCCAAACAACATACTATCTGTGTGGGTCTACTTGGTATCCTTAGCCCAACATCACTGAAAAGAAGAAAGGAAAAGGAACAGAGCATACCACGATCCCAGACCAGAAGCCATCGCATTTTTCTGTTATCAAGATTTTGCTGCTTATCTTTCAGAACAGCTAGGGGCTAATCCCAATTTTTGATGGATTTAGGGCAATAACCCAAAGCCTTATCTCCCTTCCTCCAGTCTTTGAGAATAAGGATAGATGACCAACCCACCAGAGACCTCTTCCAGGAAGACCCTTTGAGCATTACTCTTGCCAGCCGGTTTTACCCTGGAAAAGAAGCTATTCTGGCCTGTTTCCCCTAAGGCCAGTGCTTCTCAAATGTGGACTTCACACCGTGTTGATGGAATCATCAGGAGAATCTTGGTGAAAATGTAGATTTGTAGATTTCAGACGCCACCTAAGACTTATTGAATCAGGTCTCTCAGAGGTGAGTTCCAGAATCTGAATTTATTTTCAGCAAACTCCCCAGGTAATTGTGATAGACTGTTAATATAAAGAATGCAGCCTGACAGAATGTTGTTGTTAGGAAACTAGAGTTGGTGCATTTAATGCAGGTTCTGATACCATTGCATGTAGAAGTTACTCAAATTGAAACTTAAGATCATTTCTTTTCTTAAGATAAAAGGTTATTTCACTGGTAAAGAAAGTAAGAAAAATCTACAGAATCAGCATCTAGAGATGTGGAAAACTTCTAACAAGAAATTCTTACAGTGCCTTGTATTTGGAAGGGACTCTCAGGAAACTCTCAATTTTTTTTTCTGGCTCTGTGAAGAAATTGTCAAGACAAATCACGGGCTTTTTTTTTTTTTGTCTTAGTAAATAGCCCCTCAGTCAGCCTCTGGCACTTTTCTGTTACCTTCTTTTCCCATTAGTGGCCACAGGGAGGCTTGGGCAGATCCTAGGAGCCTCTCCCGAAAGAATGGATAGGGATCTAAGTAGGAAGCACTACTGTATATTTTATTTTATTTCATTGTTCTGTGCTCCATCGAGAAAAAGTATTTATACTTAGATGTGACTTAACAACTTATCATTTTAAAAATATAACCAAGGGATATAGATTTCCAAAAGTTGACCAGAACAGTTTTACTGAGGTAAAGATAAAATTCACTTCCTCTATTGCAAAAGTTATGGGCAATCTTGCTCACTCATACCAGGAGCAGAGACCCTCAGATTTGCCCACAGGGAACCTCCAAATCTGTGCCTCTTCCTCAAATTGGCTACACAGGCTGGTGCTAGAGATGGCCTTGTTTGTTTCCAGTGATGTTAATCTTGAGACTCGTTTAAGATTACCAGAAGAGATAAGGTCAGGAAGTAGATGAAGGAATTGTTTTCCCCAAATTAAAACCTAATCGTGTATCTTCTGACAGGCATAAGAAAACTGATTAGAATTTTTGGTTTTAAAGTTTGTGGTACTGAAGTTTTGTTTTTAAATAAGTCTCCCACTTTGAGGTGGGGCAAAATGGTGCCTATGAAAAGATGGTGTTACCACACAAATGCTAAATTTATGTCTTGATTTCTGTAGGACTTGAATGTTTACATAGATCTTTTATTAGTTATATATATCTTTTCAATTGCTGGGCCACAAGACTAATGTAGCAAACAGTAACAGACAAGTGTGGAAGATGTTTTTCTTTGTTACATGCATTTTTACATGCATGTCTGCTACTTTTTAAAATTAACTTCTCCTGAAAATTGTGAAGTTGTCATTCTTTCATTCAAAGGCTTTAAAAATACATGCTTCAAAATGGAATATATAATTTTAAAGTTTTAAAAATCAATCTATAAATAATTACCGAATATGTACCATGTGACAGCACTTCAACATATGCTGGAGTACAGCAGTGAAAAAACAAAGATCCTACCAGTGTGCAGTTTACTTTTTCATAATGTATACACTCTCAAATACAAACAGGAAGTGAGTAAGAAAATGTCAGGGGATGTTGAGCCTATAAAGGATAGAAATAGGAGGGGATGGTTAAGGACATTATTGGAGGTGAAGGGTGTAAGCAGAATAATTACAGACGCCTCTCTACAGAGATAATATTTAAACTGAGATTGTAAAAATGATTCTCAGATTGTATTCATTTGCATGTAACAGAGAGCTGACAACAGTCGCTAAACCAAGCAGGGATTACTTTTTCACATAACTGCGAATCTAGAGGAAGCAGTACAAGTCTAGCGCTGTGGCCCTGCATTGTCTCAGATACACCTATCCTTACCCAACATTTTGGCCTTCACCAGGAGGTTTTTATGTTTTCACTCAGTGACTTTCAAATTTCAGTAACTATAAGAATCACTGGAGGGGCTTCGTGGTCCATATTACTGGGTCTCACTCCCAAACTTCCTGATTTAGTGGGTTTGGAGTAGAACCCGGTAATTTTCATTTGTAAGTTTCCAGGTGATGCTGAGGTTAATGAAGTGGGGTGCACACTTTGGTAACTTAAACTGCTAAGGCCAGAAAATGCAGCAAAATAAAAGGAAAATAGAGGATCCAGTTGGTTCTGCTTTTTTGTTATTGTTGTACCAAGGATTGAACACAGAACCTTGTGCTTGCAAGGAAGGCGTGGGACCACTGAGCTGTATCCCTTGCCCATTTTTGTTTTATTTTTGAGACGTAGTCCAGGCTGGCCTTGAACTTGCAGCAATCCTCCTACCTTAGCCTCCTGAGTGGCAGGATTACAACAACCAGCCCAGTTTTGCTCTTTTAAACAGCTTTGCACTGGTCCAGCATGATGATGTACACCTGCTGGCTCACATGTTCAAGAGGCTGAGTGCAGGAACGTGAGGCCAGCCAGTTTTCTCAACTGTCTAAAACAATTTTTCTCAGGAGGCCACACCCAGTGACTTCTACTTATATCCCATCAACTGTATCACTCCAAGCAAAAAGTAGGTTGAGAGGGGAAATATTTTAAGTAAATGTTGCTCTCCCAACTAAAATCACCATTCTATTGATGAAGAAAAAGGGAAGCTGTTGAGTCTCCCACAGAGAATTACTTTAGTTAAAAGTAACTAAATGCAAAAAAGCTGTGGTAAAAGCAGTCAAGGTACAGGAAATGCAGGAAATGTGGATTAGAAAAAGCTTGAGTCCTGAAAAAGACCGGCCTGGGGAGGGGAAGAGTAGTAACCCAAGACTGGTGAGAACCAAGGCACCCGTTCACGGCACTCTGGATTTCACCTCAGGTGCAGCAGGAAATTACTGAAAAGGTTCAGGTAACTGAAAAAAACATCTATTTCCTTTTTTATATAGAAATTTTATTTTACAGAAATTCATCTCATGTGAGTAAATGTGATTTTTTTCTTTTATTGAGACAGGGTCTTAATATATAGTTCGGACTGGCCTTGACTCAGGCTGGCCTCCAACTCATGGCAATTCTGTCTCTGCCTCCTGAGTGCTGGGATTATAGATTTATGTCAGGCCATGCCATGACTGCATGATTGTATTTTTATTATACTTATTTATTTTTTATTGAGTTTATTGGCATATTTTGTGGATACATTATGATCACATTCAACATTGAGAATATATACCTGTATACAACACATCGTGATTCTTGTGTTTCCCGTTCCCTGGCCCTCCCTACAGACCCCTCCCTGTGATATACAGAAGCTTGGTTTCCTTGTTTTGTTGTTACTTTTCCCATCAGATTTCTTCTTTCCCTTCTTTACTTTTCCCTGCCTCCCCTTTTCCCTTTCCCTTTGAACATTTTTTTTCTATTTCACAATACCTATCACATACTGGTGCTCATTTACACCTTTAGTTTCT
Source organism: Petromus typicus (assembly GCA_004026965.1). NCBI lineage: Eukaryota > Metazoa > Chordata > Mammalia > Rodentia > Petromuridae > Petromus > Petromus typicus. The sequence goes on along the minus strand of PVIR01000615.1, from coordinate 81,992 downwards.
TGTACTAGAGAAAGGATACAGTATTTGTGCATCTGTATCCTATTTATCTCATGACTATGTCCTCAAGATACATCTGTTTAAGTATAAATAGCTCTAATTTATCATTCTTTCTGGGTAATTCTCAAAAAAAAAAAAAAATACATCTTCCTTCTCCAGTCTCAAGTTGATGTGCATTTGGGCTGTTTCCAAGATTTGGCTATTACAAACTGAGCTGCTGTAAACATGGATGCACATATGTTGCTGTGATATAATGCTTTAATTATTTCCTTGTATATACCTAGCAAGGAAATAGCAGAGTCAAACTGGCCTCTAATCCTGGGGTTATTTTTTTCAGTTTTTTGAGTTTTTCTCATCCTGTAGTTCAGGCTGGTCCCAAACTCAGTCTTGAACTCAACAGTCCTCTGCTTTTCAAGTGATGGGATTACAGGTGTGAGCCACCATGCTTGGCATTTTGGTATGTGGTGTTGATTGCTCATGGGTGTGATTCTCCATGTCCAGCATTGTTATATGTGGTTACTGGGGATTGAACCCGGGTCCTTGCACTTGCAAGGCAAGTGCCAGAACCACTGATCTAAATCCCTGGCTCCTAATCTTGGTTTTTTGAGGAATCTCAATACTGATCTCCACTGCACCATTTTACATTCCCAACATCAGTGGAGAAAAATTCCTTTCTTCCCACAACCCTGCAAGCATTTGTTGATGGTTGATTTCATAATAGCAGCCATTCCTTCTGGAGTGAGACAGAATCTCAGTATTGTTTTCATCTGCATCTCTCAAATGAACAGTGATGTTGAACACTTCTTCTTATCTTTGCTGCCTTTACTCCTGAAAAATGTCTCTTCAATTCCGATGCCCCTTTTTGAACAGTCTTTAAATTTGAGGTGGCTGATTTCTTAAAGTTCTTTATCTGTTCTAGATAATAGTTCTTTGTTTGAGAAACAGCTGGTAAAATTTTTTCCCAACTTGTGGATTGTATTTTTGTTCTGTTGGTGGTTTCTCTTGCTGTGCGGAAGCTTTTTAATAAGATGAGATGACAACTGTTGATTCTTTCTGCTAGGGCCTGTGCTGCTGAGATTTTGGTCATAAAGGTTTTTCCTATGCCAGTGTCTCCAAGAGTTTTATGTAGCCTGTCTTTCAGCATGGCCAGTGTTTCTGTTTTAATATTAATGTCTCTAATCCACTTTGATTTTAGTTTGGTTCATGGTGAAAGAGATGATCTAGCTTTAATATTTGATGGGTTGAAACTCAGTTTTTCTCACACCATTTGTTAAAGAGGTTATCTTTATTCCAGGGAGGGTATTTGGTATCAAAGATGAGGTGGCTTAGTATGTCTGGAGCTGTTTCTGCATCTTCTAGTCTGTTCTGTTAATCCTCGGGTCTATTTCTTTGCCGGTACCATGTTGTTTTTATCACAGTGGCTTTGTAGTATTCTTTCAGGTTGCAGAGTGTGGTAACCCCTGCCGCATCCTTGTTGCCTAGAATTGCTTTTGCTCTTCTGTGTCTCTTCTGGTTCCAAATGAAGTTTTGGATTATTTCTTCTAGATCTATGAAATATGCTGCTGGGTTTTTCATTCAAGATTGCACTGAATCTATATAATAGTTTTGGGAGTATGGCCATTTTGATAATATTGTTTCTTGTTACCCAGGAACAAGGAATATCTCTGCATTTTCTAATATCCCCTTTACTATCCCTTTTTAGAGAGCTACAGTTTTCCAAATAGAGATCTTTCACCTTCTTTGTTAGATTGATTCATAGATATTTCATTTTTAAGGGGCTGTTGTGAAAGGAATTGATCCCCCAATTTCTCTCTCAGAGAGTCTGTTCTTGTATACAAAGGCTATGGATTTTTGAGTGTTGACTTTGTATACAGCTATTCTACTAAATCTGACAATTAAGTCTAGCATTCTTTTGGGTGAGTTTCTATGATCTTCTGTATAGAGTATCCTGTGATCAGCAAATAATGACAAACTTCTTCCTTCCTATCTTTATTCCTTTTATTTCTTTCTTTTGTTTAATTGCTATGGCTAATGTTTCCAGAACTATATTCAACAAGAGTGGCGATTGTGGACATCTTTGTCTTGTTCCTGATCTTAGTGTGAAAGGTTTCAGTTTTTGACCATTTAGCATGATGCTAGCTGTTGGTTTTTCTTTTTCTGGGACAGGGTCTCACTTCGTAGTTCAGGCTGGCCCTCAGCTCAGCCTCAAACTCACATCACAGCAATCCTCCTGCCTCTGCCTCCCGAGTGCTGGGATTACAGGGGTGAGCCACCATGCCCGTCACTGTGGTATGTGGTACTGATTGCTGCTAGGCATGAGTCTCCACACCCAGTATGGTACATGGTTACTGGGGAATCAAACTCGGGCCCTTGCACTTGAAAGACAGGCGCCGAAACCAGTGAGCTAAATCCCTGGCCCTGGCTGTTGGTTTTTAATAAGTAGCTTTTGTCTAGTTGAGATAAACACAATCTATTCCAATTTTTGTAGGGTTTTAATCATGAATAGACATTGAATTTTGTTGAATGGTTTTTCTGCATCTATGTCCTTGAGTCTATTAATAAGGTGTATTACATTTATTGATTTGTGTATGCTGAACCATCCTTATATCCCTGGGATTAACCTAAGTTGATTAGGATATATGACTTTGATGATTCTCTGTTTTCTCTTTTCTAGGATCTTATTAATGATTTTTGCTTCTATGTTCATAGGGAGATTGGCCTATAGTTCTTATTTTGGTTGGGTCATTGTCTGCTTTTGGAAACAAGGTAATGGGTGCTTTCAGGAATGAATTTGAGAGCATTGCTTCTCTTTTCATTTCTTTAAAAAGTTTGAAAGCAGTGGCATTAGTTCTTCTTTAAAAGTCTTATAGAATTCAGTAGTGAAGCCATTAGGACCAGGACTTTTCTTTATCAGTAGGTTTTTAGTTGCATTTTCAATTTCACATATTGATGTTGGGGTGTTTAGTATTTTTATATCTTCTTTGTTAAATTTATTTTTCACACATGTCTAGGAATCTTATCCATTTCTTCTGTGTTTTCCATCTTCTTGGAGTACATGTTCTCAAAGTAGGTATTTATTATCCTCTGGCTTTGTGATGGATCTGTGGTGAGTTCTCATTCCTGATTGCATGGATTAGGGCCTTTTCCTTTCTTTTTTTGTGATAAGATTGGCTATGGGTTTGTAAGTTTTGTTTATTGTTTTGAAGAACAAACTCTTTGTTGATTTTTTTGTTTTTTGTATCATTCTCTTAGCCTCCAATGCATTAATTTCTGCTATTTTTATTTGTTGTTGTTTTTTGTTTTTTGTTTTTTTTAGTGTTTTTTTAAGACAGGGTCTCTCTTTGTAGTTCAGGCTGGTCCTGAAGTCAGTCTGGACCTCAGCAATCCTCCTGCCTCTGGCTCCCGAGTGTTGGGATTACAGGCATGAGCCACCACACCTAGCACTGTGGTATGTGGTACTGATTGCTGGTGGGCATAAATCACCACATCCGGCATTGTTGTATATGGTTACCGGGGATCAAACCCAGGACCTTGCACTTGCAAGGCAGGTGCTGGAACCACTGAGCTAAATTCCCATCTGCTCTAATCTTTATAATTTCCTTTCTTGTATGAGCTTTGGGCTTGCCTTTTCCTCTTTTTCTGATTGCTGAAGGTTCAGCATTAGGTTGCTTATTTGAGCTCATTCTGTTTTCCTAGTATGGGCATTCATTACTGTGAATTTCCTTCAAAGAACTATTTTCATTGTGTCCCATAGATGATTCCTGTATGTTGTATTGGGATTATCATTTAATCGTACAAACTCTTTAATTTCTTCTATGACCCATTGATTGTTCAGGAGAGTGTTTTTCAACTTCCATGTATTAGTGAGGTTCTTGGAAGTTCTTTTGCTATTGATTTCCAATTTCAAGGCACTGTGGTCTTACAGTATACAGGGCAAACTTCAATTCCTTTGCATTTTCTTAAACATGTTCTATGAACTCGCATTTGGAGAATGACCCATAAGCAGCTGAAAAGAATGTGTATTCTGATTTTGTGAGGTGAAATACTTGGTAGAAATTTATTAAGTCCATTTGTTAATATATTTGCATTCAGCTATTAAATATATTTTAAGGAACTCAAATAGAGAGGAATATTTGCCCAGAAACTTACCTTTTTGTTCTTCATTCCTAATATTCCTAGTTTCCTTCTAGTATTATTTCCTTTCTATTAAAGAGTATCTTTTAGTAATTCAGAGTAGTTTTGTTGGCAGAAAATTCTTTTTTGTTGTCCATTTGTGAATGTCTTTACTTCCACTTGACTTTTGAATAATAGTTTTGCATCATATAGATTTCTAGGATGACAGTTCTTTTCTTTCAACATTGAACATTGTGTTCTACTTCTCTCTGGTCTTCTTGGTTTCTGTTGAGAAATCTGCTATCTCTTGAATTTTAATTGTTCCTCTCTAAATAACGTTTTGTGTCTCTCTAGTTCTTCTCAAGAATTTTTCTTTTCTTTTTATTTATTTATTTTTAAAATCTTTATTGGTACATTACATATTCACATCATGATTGCACTCCATAATGGGGATTTGTACCAGGATAAGACACAACTTAATTCTCATTTTTTCCCATATACATAAAATTTGTTTCCTTACTTTTTTGTTGTAAGAATTTTTCTTTTCTTTTAATTTTTATTATGATGTGTGTGGATATGGATTCCTTTGGGCTTATCCTCATTAGAATAATTTAAACTTCTTGCATTTTAAAGTGTATGTATTTTCTTAAATTGGGAGAATTTTCAGCCATTATTTCCTCCACTATTTTTCTATGCCATATTCTTTCATCTTTCCTTCAGATCACAGTGACACAGACATTAAACTATTAGATGCTAGTACCTAAATTTCACTTATTTCTATTTTTTTCCAGATCCTCAGTCACTTTCTCCCGGCTCCAGTTTGAGTCATGACCATTTGCCTCCTACATGTGGTTACACGATGGTGTACCACCATCTATTACTGTCATCAGAAGCCAAACCATATGGGCTATCCAAACTTAGACTGTGGACCTTCAAAAGCAAGCAAAATAAACCTCTCTTTATTTATAAGAAATCTGTTAGAGGTATTTCATTTAATAATGAAAACAGACTAACAGAGTGGCCAGCCCGAGATATGGGCAGTTCTCGAAGTTTTTGCCTCTTTAGTGTAGAATTGTATATGCACAACTCAGAAGCAAGCTCATCTGTTACAACAGCTTCATGAGATTACTTTCTAAAGCTCCTTTTCACTCTTTAAAATCTCCCAGTGTTTTTCAGTTTCCTGGCCTCCCTGTTCCTCAGCCATCAATCAGGGACTTCAGTCATAACCCTCTGCCACATACTTCCCATTCTTGTACCTGCATTAAGAGAGAAAAAGAAAAAAAAAAAAGCAACTATAGCTTCTCTGATCAGATAAGAAGCTCACTTCTTTGACTTTTTAGGCACCAGTACACCTCCACTGTCATGGATTGGTTAGGGGCTGGAGAAGCAAAGAAAGAAAAGAGGACAGGAGGAGGGGTAGCCAGAGAAGGATGGGGAAGGAGGCACAGGCACAGGCGGCCAGTCGGACAGGTGTTTCCTCACACTCTCTGAGCATCTGGAGACTGCTTTTCATTCCTCATATCGAATAAGTTTTCCTGCTGTCCTCTTTTTTTCTCGTGAAGGGGTGACAATATCATGGGGACAAAGGACAGGTGCATTCTTTGGCCTTAATTAAGGACCTAAAACTGTTAAAAATATGATATGTGTTCTTTCCTGTCCTCTTTCACCATCTGATCAACTTCAAAATCCAAGTGCAACACTAAAGCCAGTATAACTTTGCCGTAGCACATCTAAGAATAAACTTAAGGAGAAAATAAAACTGTTGGAGATCATAGAGTGCCAGAGGGGGCAAAAACCTCCTGGGACCTTAGGCTATAACTCTTTAAAAGCATGACTTATGCTTCCTTCTGAGACAAAGAATTAAAACTTGCTCTTTCTTTAAATAATGTGATTCTACATGGATCTATAGATGCCCAGTGGGTAACTAAAGACAAAAATAAGTTTGCACCAGTCTTAATCACTCCCCATTGCTGGGACAAAATATACAACTACCTGTAACTCAAAAGAGGAGAAATTTATTTGGCTTGCAATTTCCAGTGAGCTCAATCTAAACTCAACTGGCTCTAAGGCAGAAATGCATGGTGGAAGGGTCTGGCAAAAGAAAGCTGCTCACTCCATGGCAGCCAGAAAGCAGAAGGACAATGGAGAACCTGAGGGTAAGAGCACACTTTTCTAGGTCATGCCCAATCAGCCACCTTCGAACAGGCTACACCTTCTAAAACAAGTCACCTATTACACTGGCGAGTACAGTGTCCCTGTGATCTAGTCACCTTCCAAACACATAAAACTCTGGGGAGACATTTTAGATCTAAATAATAACCCTTCCTCCCTGGCCCCTTAAAAGCCCATGTTCATCTCATTATGTAAAATGTATCTGGCCTACCTCTAAGAGTTGCCAGATCTTGAAGAATCCAAGTCCAAATCTCCTCTGAAATTCAAGGCACCTGTAAGCCCCTGTAAAAATCAAAAAGGAAGTTAAATATGTCTAACATATAATGACAAAGGGCAAACATTCCCATTCCAAAAAGATTAACTACAGGAATAGAAAGGAATGGGGCCAAAGCATAATTGAAACCCGGCCAGAAGAATATTAAATTCTGAAGCAGCATGTCTAACACCCTGGGCAGGTTGTGATGATAGCTCTGCCACCATAGCATTGCTTGTTGAAGCCAACATGGTCTGTCTCTTGAGCTGGGCCCACTCACTGTTTGTGGCTTTTCTCATCAGATGTTCCTTATCCTGGCATCTCCAACTTCCTGGGGTCTCCACTGCTCTTTCACATTCACTCTCATACCACCAGGTGGAATATGCCAAGGTCTGCCAATAGAGGAACAGTTGCTAGGTCTTCTTGGACCAGCACTGCAGCAGCTTCTGAGTGCCTGAAATAGCTGAGTACAGTGAAATGAATCCCAAAGAATTAATTGTGTAGGCAGCCCTTCTATAGCACAAGGCCCAAGGACTGTTTTCTCAAATATAGTGGTTTTTGAAAAAACTGGTTCACAAACAATTATCTCCACAATTCAGGTCACAAGCTATATTGAATGAGAATTGAATCAAATTTCCCCATTAGGTCAACCTTGAACCTTGTATTTGAATTTGATTTGGCTCTCATTAAACTCAATTTGAACCAGAATTGTGGAATAAACCAAGTTTGTGAATGTACTATAGTAAAAGTGCTTGGCTTCTTTTTACTGTTGATCTTTTCAACAACAATGCTGTCCTTTGCCCTAACTTTGCAGACACTTCCTTTCTGACAAAATATTCAGGAAAATATTTTATAACTTGGCTACCTTTTGCTCCTAGTTTTCACTAGGATTTTAAACTGGCTAAAAGCATTCAATACAATATCCGCACCACAGCCTAAATGGTGGGCTGCCTTGAAATTTCTTCCAACCGATCAACTAGTTTACTGCCCCCAATCCCACTTTACATTCCCCTGTAAAGTTAGAACATGGGCAAAATGAAGACAATTTACCTTCCAGGCTATAATACACATGGCCTCTGGTCCAACTGCCAGGGCAGTCCTTGTTCCCAACTGAAACCCCTAAGCCTGACATTTACTGTCCAAATTTCTATCACCATTCTGCTCTTCTAAGCTCTGACCAAAATCTCTCATCAATTCCTGCTTACAGCAATGAAATGCTTTTTGAAACTGTTCCAAACCCCTTCTTCAAACCAGTTCCTAAGGCTTCTAAACCACATGGTCAAGTACAGTCACCCTCTTTGGTACCAGTTTCTGTATTAGTCACTTTCCTATCACTGGGACAAAAGAATCGACATTCACAACTTAAAGACTGGCTTGGAGCATCCAGTGCATTCACTCCAAAATCAGCGGCTCAAGGCAGGCACACAGTGGAGGGGTGTGGGAGAAGAAAACCGCTCATCTCATAGCATCCAGGAAGCAAAAGAAGGGAGGACCTGGGGACAAGAACACACTTTTCCAAGTCAAGCCCCAGTGACCCACATTTAGCCAGGCTTTACCTCCTAACAGCATGTCAGCTATCAGTAGACTAATTCGCTCGTGAGTATAGTGCCCTCCGCAGTCCAGGCACCTTGCAAACATGTCCAAGGCAGCATTTTAGATGTAGACCATAACAGCATCTCTGCCTTCACTTTGCATCTTCTTTACAGCCTTAAAGCTTTCAGTCAGACTCCTGCTTAGCTCTGGAGAGCAGCACCTTAATCACTTAAGGAATGTCAGTCTAAAACCTGGTAAAATTCATCTAACCCATTTCATCCACCTTCAGAAGTGAGGACACCAAGATAAGAGATTTGTATGGACATTAAACTGCCAACTTTTGCAGTATCTCCTTAAGGCCATGTGGAATGGACATCTCAAAGTCTCTAGTCACTGCCCTAAACTTGAAGTCACCTTGGATTCCAGCACATCCTTCACAGGATTGAGGTGCCCTCCACCAAAGGAGATCCATCATCTCAAACTCAATGTAAAAAATTGCCTCCTCAAGTGACAAAGACTTCTCCAGAGCTACCTGACAGATTGAGAACCAAGAAAACGACCAATCAGATCCTAGCTCACCCCACAAACTCCATAAAACTAATCCTTTTCCTCTGTTAAAAGGCCAGGCTAAGCATCTTCATCAGAGTTGTACCACCTTCAGCTTTTCTTCTCCTTGAGCTGAAGTTCCACATTTCTCTTCTTCTCCAAGTTTTTCCCTGTAAACTCAGGCATTTGACTCGGTTTTAATTTCTATTATCACTGAAGTAAGTGCCCACATCCAATCTGCTGTCATCCCAGTGGACGGCTCTGGATTTTGAACTGCCTGAGTCCAAGCTAAATTTCAATTTAGTAATACTTCAAATTATAGTTTTCCCCAGTCACCCACTACTATTTACTTTTCATTTTCAAATAGGAATTCCATGCAGCCTGTACAAGACTGTTTTATAGCTATATTTTTAGGGGAGAAACAGGATGAGGTTTGCTTAATCCACTGTAAATTTCTTCAGAAAAAAAAGGATATGTATATGTGCACATGTGTGTATACAACTATATAGATGCAAATATAGATATAAGGTAGAAATTAACTTATATTATCCTGGAAGCTGAGAAGTATTAAGATCTGCTAGTGGCTGTGAGAGGTTCTAATCTGAAAGCTGACAGGCTCAAAGACAAGAAAAGTCTGTGTTAGTTTGAGTCTGCAGGCCAGAGAAGACCTAGGCCCAGCTCAAAAAAGAAGAAATCTCTTTATTTGAGGTATATTCAATCTTTTAATTCTATTGAGGCTTTTAACTAATAAGATAAGGGCCATCCATACTAGAACAACCCCTGTGGAGATTCCTCAAAAAACTAGGATTAGAGGTCTCATTTGACCTAGCTATTCCCCTGCTAGGAATATACATGAAAGAATTACAAGAATTATATCACAGTGACATATGTACACTCATCTTTATAGCAGCTCAGTTTGTGATAGAGAAATCTTTCCCATCAACCCAAATGACCATCAGCTGGAGACTGGATAAAAAAGATGTGATTTTTTTAAAAAAATAAAATGGAGTATTACTCTGCTATCTTAAAGGATGATAAGTTTGAGTCATTTAAACTCAAATGGACATACCTTGAGGAGACATTCAAGTGAAATACATAGGTCACAGATGTATAAATATCATATCTTCTCTCTGGTATGAAAATCTGAAGATGGAAATGAGTTCTAGAAAGTATGACATATTGTAAAATAAATATTCATAGGGAAAAGATGAGTTGGCATAAGCAATGAGGGGAAAGAAATACAATAATGTTAAAGAAAGAAAACATGTATTGGGGATGGGTATGGGTGGGGTGGGGTGGGTAGGGGAATGGGTAAAAATGAGAATTAACTCGTGTGCTATGCTGGTACAAATTCTCAATATTGAGTGTGTATATAATGTATACATAAAATGTACCAGTAAGGAATATATAAATGAAAAAAAAAAAAAGATAAGGACCATCCAGGTGGAAAAGGGTAATCTGCTTTACTTAGTCTACCAATTCATATACTAATTTCATCTAAAGTCACCCTCACAAATATAACCAAAATAATATTTATCTAAATATCCAGGGACTCAGTGAGCCAGTGTAGTGGATATATAAAAATATCATATCTTCTTATCCAGAAATAAAATCTTATGTTTCATTTTAAGTTTGGGAATACCTTCTGGCAAATTACAGATTATAAATATCTACATATTCTTTCATCTAATTTTGAAAATGCCTTAGAAATATCTTTACCATTCTACATCGTATTAAAATGGTTTGGAAATGTGATCTACAAACTCTTCCACACCAAGCACATAACAGATGAGATTTACCTTTTTATGACCACTCCAATTTCTAGGCATCAAATATTTTGGAGACTAATTGGAAGATTGGCAATAAAAGCAATTAGAAATCCATTGTACGTGTCCATGTGAAATGATGGTGCTTTAAGCAAGTATGCTGGTCGTGGATATGAATAGCCACAGTGAGTTGAGTAGTACAGATCATAACAAATCATGATTCAGGGTCCCGTCCTTTGCTTCTTTTGTTTGTTTGTTTGTTTTTAGGTTTTTTTTTGAGACAGGGTTTCGCTTTGTAGTTCAGGCTGGCCCTGAGCTCAGCCTCAAACTCACATCGCAGCAATCCTCCTGCCTCTGCCTCCCGAGTGCTGGGATTACAGGTGTGAGCTACCAAGCCTGGCACTGTGGTATGTCGTACTGGCTGCTGCTGGGCGTGAGTCTCCACGCCCAGTATGGTATGTGGTTACTGGGGATCGAACCTGGGTCCTTCCGCTTGCAAGACAGGCGCCGGAACCACTGAGCTAACTCCTCGGGCCGCCCCCTTCACCCCCGCCCCCCACCCCGTCCCCGTCCTTTGCTTCTAGTAAAAGATGATGTAACCATAGAAAGGAATCCTAGATATTGTTATAGAACATAATACCAGAATATTTTGTATGTCAAAAAACAAGGTACACAGGGCCAGGGAGTTAGCTCAGTGGTTCCGGCGCTTGTCTTGCAAGCGCAAGGGCCCGGTTCGATTCCCCGGTAACCACATACAATACTGGGTGTGGAGACCCACACCCAGCAGCAACCAGTACCACATATCACAGTGCTGGGCGTGGTGGCTCACGCCTGTAATCCCAGCACTCGGGAGGCAGAGGCAGGAGGATTGCTGTGATGTGAGTTGGAGGCTGAGCTCAGGGCCAGCCTGAACCACAAAGCAAGACCCTGTCTCAAAAAATAAATAAATAAATAAATAAATAAATAAATAAAAAACAAGGTACACAATAGAGTAGCTTGCTGCCATTCATACACAAAATGGAGGAAGGAGTTCAATTGATCATAAAGATCTGAATATCTCTGAAAGGGCACAACAGAAGAGTAATAGCATTACCTGTGGGAAAAACCAGGATCTTGGGAGTGAGAGAGATTTGCTAGTCATTGTCTAGAGTCATTGTTTGAATATTTGACCTTTTCCATGCATCCACTTAAAATCTGTAACTATTTTAAAATCAGTGACATTCCAATGCGTAAAGTTCAGTGAGTTACAAAAGCTCTCGGGAGAACAAGGTCACATCCTCTCTCTCACCAGACCCACTTGTGCCTAAGCTGTGGAGGCACAGTAGACTCTGTGGTTCCCATTCTCTGCTTTTTATGCAGATATCTACCGTTTTCATTTTTATCCTTTTACACCTTTGCCTCCTCAACTTAGAACATCCTTCCTATTTCCTCTTCACTCCAGGCGTACAATTGCCTCCATTTACATTCTAAATGCCCTTTCAGCTTAGAGTTCATGTATTTGCAATTCCCTGTGCCTGGAATGCTCCACTGCCCAAGAGCTGAGTGTACGCTCCCTTACCTCCCTCAGCATACCTCACACCTCCTCTCATAGAAAAGGCCACCTGAAATCACTTTCTAGCCTTTTTTTTGTTTGTTTTTCTTCGCAGCACTTGTCGCCACGAGATATATTTTGTTGTTGTTCATTTATGTTTGTGTCTTCCTAATACAAACTCTATAAAAGACAGACTTTATTTGAAATTAAGTTACTGCCTTGTGTCCTTGTGGTGCTGAATGCATCAACAAATCATAATAAACGTGAAATTTACACTTCATGGATGTATAATCGATTTAACATTCAAACAGTAGAGGACTCTATACAATGACTAGCAAATCTAAGACTCATTGGGACACGTAGACATTACTCTATATAAAAGAAATAGAACACAAGCGTTTTGTTGTTTTACGTCAGTATTGAACTGGGGGAGGAAATGGGGGTTGACCTCAACTTTCACGCTGAAGTATGTCCAGCACTTAAAAAAATTTTTTTTCAAGACAAGGTCTCACACTGTTGTTAAATTGTTCAGCATCGGCTCAAACATGCAACCCTCCTGCCTCAGTCTCCAAACACTGGGATTACAGGAATGTGACACCACACCTGGGCAGTTTTTTCTATCATATAAAGCAAATTGAAAATATAAGAATGATTTCTGGGCAAATGTCTCCTATGAACATCTTCAAAGTAGAAAACATTAAGACAACTTACTTGTACACTGATGATTATGTCTGTCACCCACTCTTCTGAAAGGTTTGTTTAGTGGCCCTAAGTTACTTGGAAGCCAAATCATAGAAAGTTGCTTAGCCATCATGAACTGGAAATCGAGGAGGCAGTTACTATTTAAATCTCATGCTAACTGGCAGGAAGCTCTGAGCCTAATATGTCCATCTTCTCTCTAGAGCACTCCTGTATTTGAGGTAGGCCAGGCCGCCTATCTCTGGATACTGGGGTTCCGGCAACTTGTGCTTCCGAGTTTCCCTTTTCTTGTCATTGTTTTCCGTAGACTGGCTATCATCTTCAGATGGGCCACTGCTCATGTGCCTGTCTGCTGCCCTTCAGTCACGTAACAAATTTTCATCCCTTTGTGGGGGCACTTCGCCAGCCTGCAGCTTTTTGGACAAAGAACCCAATATGGGTAGAGTCCTATGATTTATTTTTTAATAAAAGAAGTTGATCTATAATCTGAAAAAGTAGAGACCAACTGTCCTAGGCTGACCATCCACTTCTTTTGTGATGGTCTACCAAATATATTAAAACACAACTGATTAAGTTTTGCTCATCACATTTCAGCTCCAATACCACAGTAACTGACACGAGTGTCTCCACAGTTTTGCAGTTTTCTGATTTACTGCCACAGATTGTTAACATCATTCTGGGTTTGACAAACTAGGTTATTCATTCCCTTCAGTCAGAGCTCTTGGGAATCTCTAAAGCAAAAGAAAGGGGGATTAATTGGGTTTCTGGAAGAGAAATGGATTTTGAGGTAGAACGGAACAGCATTTCACAGGGAGCGCCTTAGCGCTTGCAGAAATAGCAGGAGCACAGTTGGAGATCCGGCTGCCGCGAGCAGCGCCTGGAATGTATGGAGTCTCTGTAGTGAGAGATAAAGCAGACCAATCCGTGCGCTGAGAGCTTATTCGCCAACCTAAGGAATCAGAACTTTTCCCCTGCCCGCACCTCGGAGCCTTCGAAGGTTCTCAGCAGGTGTGCAGACCAAACAAGTGGGCAAAGTAGCGATTCACTGTAAAGTTTTTCTGGCGGCCCCTCCAATCTGCGCCCACAGGCTCCGCTAAGCAGTGGGTGGTGACGGGACCCGGCCGCAGGGCGAGTCCGCACCGCGCCGCTGCCCGGGACGCTGCCGGTGCCGGCGCCGGGCGCTAACCTGGGCGCGACCCGGCCGCCGATTGGACGGCTCGGGGCAACCCCGCTGTATCGCGAGACGAGATTGGCAGCGCGGGGCCGCAAGTGCCCCGGCGCTGGCTTTGTACGCGGAGCCGCCTGCCGGTTCTTTAACAATGGGCGGCGCGGGCGCCCTGGCGCTCGCCTGCAGCTGAGGCTGGCGCTTTGCTACCCGTCGTCCGCAGCATGAGAGGGGCCGGCGCACCGCGCACGCCGGCGGGGCTGGGGCTGTGACGACCGCGGTTCCGGGTAAGGGAGTCGCCGGGGGCCAGGCGGGCCTAGACTGGGCGCGAGCACTCGGCCGCCGGGGCGAGGCGCGGAGCGCCGCCGGCTCGGCCTTTTGTTCCCTCCGGTGCGGCGCGGCCGGGTGAGTCCCATCGTCCCGGGAAGGAGCAGGCGCCAGGCGGTCTGCGGCCTCCGGGTCTCGCGCTGTGGACTTTTCATCCCTGACTGAAACCGGTGTCAGGTCTCCTCGCTCCTCAGGGCTGGCGGAAGGTTCGAATCCCGAACGCCCAGAGCCGGAGGCAGGCCGCCGCCGCTGGCTTTTCCACAGCGTGCAGCCAGGTCCTCGCTTTAGTGTGCGGGGCCACGGTTGCACCCCTCTTGCCTAGCATACGGTGGCCCAGCTCCCCAAATAAACCAGTGCCTCCGGAGTGTGTCGATCGGGTCTTACTTTTGCCGAGCTTCTGGGAATTGTTTGGATCGGTACCGGGTTTAGGATGAGTCAGGTGAAGATGAACATCCACACCCGACAGCCGAGGTCATACCTTTCGGGGAGGGGGCGCGGGGGACGTGGGCGAAATTGCTGGCGGTGAGCAGGTCTGGGGCGTGTCTTCCAGGCTGCAGTTACGGCGTCGGGCCGGGCGCACCGCCGGGTCCCATGGAGCTGGAGGGGCAGTGGTGGCGAGGACAGCTGGCTGCCGACATCCACCAAGCGCTTCGCTACAAGGTAATCCTGATGCTCGACCTTCCCAATTCCGAGGTTAGCACCAGTTAGGATTCTCAGTTTCCTGCAAAGTCTGATCAAGTTCTTTACTGATCCTGGGCGGAAGACTCGAAGTTTGCTTGTTTGGCTAATTAACTTCTTAGTTCCTTCCCCGGCCGTATCAGAAGAACCTGCAGCTTAAATAAGGTGTCTTGGACATATTAGATGGGAGAAGGAAGATAGAAAGGGACATCCCAACATTCTAGTTTACAGGTGGACCATCGCTTTGATTTTGTATTTTAACCTCTGCAGCTGTTTAAGTCAGATTTATACATTACTAAGTTTCCCAGCCTTTCCAATCAGTGGCTGTGTCTCAGTTTCCTCATCTGTAAATGTAGAATCATCGAGTGTACCCTATCGAATGATGGTGAAATTTAAATGTTAGTACTGGACCGGGGCTTAGAGTAGTATTTGGCATATAATAAACCTAAAAATAACTTATTACTAACCCCTTAAGATTTGAGGCTGTTCAAAAGTTAGTCTTAAGATGGAATTAGCTACTTCTTCCTGCTGATGGTAGTAGTAAGAAAGTAGAATTGTTTCCTAACTTAATCCTCGGAGGAAAACAAAATACTTCTTTTAGTATGAAGTCCATGCATTGTTGCTCCTAAATTTTACTGTGCATGTCACAAGTCAAATTAATGGGACTGTTCCACCTCTTTGAAAACCAGAAGAGAAACCAGATCCAAAATTATCTCTAACGTAACTCCGTTTCATCTTGGATAGAGAGAATCATATGTTAAGTGAGAAAATTAAGAAGCAAAACAGGTGACTCTTTAATAAAAGGAATTCTGCCCCTTGTTGAGAGATCCTGCAACCATATAAACTTGTATGTTGATCGTCTAGCCAGGTTAAGTTGCTTAGAAGATCTCATTCTGCCTTAAAGTTGTACCATTTTCTAAGGATTTTCTGAGACTTCCAAATGCTATTTACTGTTTGTACTATTCAGTCCCTTACATTTTATACACCTCATGCCCTGAAACCACTGTGTGTACCATAAAAAAGTTCCAACTATGGAATGGTTTTCTAGAGTGTTGGTAAAAGAGTTGCAAGTTTTCCATTTTGAAAATGGTCCAGACGCACTTTTGATTTTCTTTTTGACATCGTCTTCCAGTTTGAAATGTTCCAAGTGTCAGCCTTTGTATCCCTCTAGTATGTGATGAAATTGTTAATAATACATAGACTTACACATTTTTTTCAATTGACACAAAACTTCAAAGATCTTTCTTGATTTTCAATACTTGTATTTTGTGTAATTTTAATCCTGAATAATTATCTGAGTTAATTTTGTCAGGTGAGCTTGGTTGTTTTTTTTTAAAGTTCAGATGTGTTGAATGCTTTGGTGCATCAGTTTCCAGGAAGGAATAAAACAGCTCTGTACTTAAACTGCTTATGAGTTATCAGAGACAGTGTCGTGCTGGTACTGAGTGCTACTGAAGGCTGTTGTAGGCTACCTGTGACATACTGCCTCGGGTTGTCCTTGTGATCTTTAAGCTTTGTGTGGAACATGTTTATGATTTCATTGATAGGCCCACTTTTTAAAGAATTTACATTAATTGGTAGAACTTGAAGATGCAGAACTGGAAAGGCCACTATTTGTAGTACATTGAAATCAAGGAAGTTAGAAAAACTTTTTTCATAAGAAAGGTATGTTAATTCCATGCTAATCGGTGGTTTAATTGGATAGTCACCTGTTTATTCAACATGTGGAATACTCACTGTGCAGGGTACCATGGCGGGTATTAGAACAGTAATCGTGTGAAAGATCTGTATTTAGTTTTACATTGGGCAGTTGTCATTCTGATGCTGGGTACGATGTCTTATGTTTAGACCCTAGGTTAGTGGAGAAAATAATTGTGACCAGCATTGTTCCTGGTAGCGAAGAGTGAAAATAAAATAGATGCTCTTTGACGCCAGTGCTAAGTAGACTGTTTTTTCATAAAACAATTTACTATTAAAAAGAACAAAAACTGGAAACAAATGTCTTTCTTGGATACTGAAGTCTGTGCCATAGTTCGAGAGAGTACTTCTGACAGCCTTCATGAGAGTTGAGAACAATGCTAACTTTGTGAAAAGCATTAAGAAGATATTCTACAAATTGTGCTTCAACTTGTGAGCATTTCTTCTGGGCCTTTATTCCATCCTAGCTGGTCAGTGGAGTTGAGGTGGTGGTGAGTTGCGGGGTGGTGACGTGATGAAGTTGGTGCTTGGGGGTCCTGCTCCTTTTTTTCCTTTGTGGTATTAGGGATCGAACCCAGGACCCTCTGGGAACTAGTCACTCTACCCATTAGCTATATATCCCCAGTCTCTGTTGCCTTTGTTTTCAATAGAGTTGCTACGGTTAACATCATTAAAAATAAAGCCCACTTGTATTTTCCAAGTGTATAGTCCACAGTCAGTCTGTCAAATTCAGGCCTCTTTTTCCCAGAACACTCTGGCTTTGTTTTTTCCTGACTCCTCATCCCTCAGAGCTGAGATTATCATTTTCCTCAGTGTTTTGTAATACCCTGAATGTTGTATTATAGTCACCTGTATATTTTTATTCAAAGACTTTCCAGCTATGGTGTCTCATGGACTTAGCACAGTGGTTGTTAAATGGGAGATAGTAATGTCACATATTGGCACAAAATAAAGTTAAAACTCATTTTTACCATTGTAAAGATCTATGGAAATAGTGAAGGAGAAAAGAAGAACTCTAAGAGATTTATAAGAAACTAACGTTCATTTTATTTGGAGAAGTTTTTTTTCAGAGTTTATACTTTTCTTATGCAAACATTAAAAACATGAACTGGCCTAATAAATTAATAGGCCAAATGTTTTTGGCTTTATGATTTGAACTGTCTGTTCATACCTTGCTTTTTTCTCACTAACTTATGAGTTCTCTAACAAATCAGTTATTTGTCATATATGTTAGTGTGACAAATATTAATATATTTATTCTCCCCATTTATGGAATGCCATTGTCTCCATACACATTATTTGTCCAACAATGTGTGCTCTTATTTCTCTCAGGGTCACCTTTATTTTAGATGCTGTTTTGGCATCTATCAACATAAACGTGCATATTTACCCTGCCATCCAACCATACTTTTTTTTTTTTTTAAGGTTTTTTGAGACGGGGTCTCGCTTTGTAGTTCAGGCTGGCCCTGAGCTCAGCCTCAAACTCACATCACAGCAATCCTCCTGCCTCTGCCTCCCGAGTGCTGGGATTTACAGGCGTGAGCCACCACACCCGACCCTGTGGTATGTGGTACTGATTGCTGCTGGGGTGAGTCTCCACGCCCAGTATGTTATGTGGTTACTGGGGATCGAACCCAGGTCCTTGCTCTTGTAAGACAGGCGCCGGAACCACTGAGCTATATCCCTGGCCCGCCAACCATACTTATATACATGAAATGTACTACAATAATGATGAAGTATTTTTTGCTGCATTACTAAATTACATTGGCTACTATATTACCTATTTATCTTAGTATCAAGTTATATTAATATGTAATTTTTGCTTTTGTTTTAAAATTTACCATTTTAACCATTTTTAAGTGACAGTTCAGTGACATTCGTATTGTTTGGCTACCATTGTCACTCTCCACCTTCCCAAACTGAAATTCCATACCCACTGAACGATAACTTCCTGATCTCTCACTCTCCTTGCTGTAGTGACCATTATTTTACTCACCATCCTTATGAATATGACTGTTCTAAGTACTTCTATAAAGAACCATTCAATAATTTAGTGTTCAACTAATTCACTTAGCATACTCTCTCTAAGATTCTTCTCTGGGGCCTGTATCCATTTTCTTTTTAAAGGCAGAACAATATTCTGTTGTTTGCATATATCCCATTTTGTTTATCTGTTAATCTGTTATTGGGCATTTGGTTATTCTTACCTTTTGTTTATTATGAATAATGAATGATGTTCTGACATGGATGTATCAGTGTCTGTTTGGGGCTCTATTTATAGTTTTTTTAAAAATATATTTCTGTAAGAATTGGTGGGTCATTTGCTAATTCTGTTTATTTTTTAAGACACTCCTATTTTATTATCTTCAGCCAATACTTAATTTTACATTCCTGCTTGTAAGGGGTCCAGTTTCTCCACATTTTTGCCAACATTTGTTTTGTTTTGCTTTGATGCTAGCAATCTGAATGAGTGTGATATCTTGCAGTGATTTTGATTTACATTTCTTTTTTTTTTAAGGTTTTTTTGAGACAAGGTCTCACTTTGTGGTTCAGGCTGGCCCTGAGCTCAGCCTCAAACTCACATCACAGCAATCCTCCTGCCTCTGCCTCCCGAGTGCTGGGATTACAGGGGTGAGCCACCACACCCGGCTCTGTGGTATGTGGTACTGGTTGCTGCTGGGGTGAGTCTCCACGGCCAGTATCGTTATGTGGTTAACTGGGGATCGAACCCAGGTCCTTGCGCTTGCAAGACAGGCACCAGAACCACTGAGCTATATCCCTGGCCCTGATTTACATTTCTTGAATTAACAGTGTTGGGCATCTTTTCATGTGCTTGTTGACCACCATATATTTTCCTGGGAGAAATTTCTGTTCAAGTTCTTTGCCCGTTTTTAAGTCAGGTTATTTATTTTATCATTGTTGAGTTGTGTTCTTTATATAATTTAGATGTTAATTTATGATTTGCAAATATTTTCTCCTATTCTTTGGGCTGCTTTTTTACTCTGTTATAGAGTCCTTAGATATATCTAAGTATGCAAAAGCACAATTTTTTTTTTCCTCCCTGTGGCTTTGGTATCCTATCCATGTTACTGCCTGTTGTTGGGGTTAATTTCAGTATTGGGCTGATCTTATAAAGTGAATTTGGAGGCTTTCCATCTTTATGTTCTTGAAATCTTCTGTTAATATGTAAAGTTTCAAATTTTTTAAAAAACGAGTTCATAAAGTTTTAAGATTGAAGGGCAGGGAATTTAGCTCAGTGGTTCCAGTGTCTGCTGGCAAGCGCAAGGGCCCAGGTTCGATCCCAGGTAACCACATACAGCAGTACTGGGTGTGATGGTTTATGCTTATAATCCCAGCGCGCGGGAGGTAGAGGCAGGAGGATTGCTGTGAGTTGGACACTGAGTTCAGGACCACCCTGAATTACAGAGCAAGACCCTGTCTCAAAAAACAAAACAAAACAAAAAGATTGAATGCTCATCATGGGGAAATATTTAGATGCATGAAGGATGATGACAAAGGAGAGATCATAAAATTACTAAAAGGGAAATAAGATTAGAAGATACTAATAGATAAGTACTGGTCTCCACATCCTTGCAAGTTTAGTAGGCAACATGACATGACCGTATGGACTTAATCTGTTCCCTTAATCTGGAGGTAGAGGTGTGTGAGGGTGTGTGTGTGTGTGTGTGTGTGTGTGTGTGTGTGTGTTTTGGTTTTTCATTTTTCTGAAAACGCTTGATGGAGAAAATAGAATTCACTTATAAATCTTTGTAGAATGTATCCATTCCATGAAACAGGAAACATGTATAAATGGTCATGTCAGAGGTGGTTAAGAATGAAGAGAGAATTAAATGTCATTTATTATCTTTTCACTCATCTTTTTCATTCTCTGTAGCATTCAGGGAAGTCTGTTTTAATGCTTCTAAAGACAGTGTTAAGTCATTATGTTATGGGACACTTCTACAGATTAAATGTTGTTCCTCTTGCTTTAGGAGCTGAAGTTACCCTCCTTCAAAGGCCAGTCCCCTCAACTAAGTCTCAGAAGGTATTTTGCTGACTTGATTGCCATTGTGAGCAATCGCTTTACACTCTGCCCTTCTGCCAGACATCTTGCTGTCTATTTACTGGACTTGTTTATGGATCGCTATGACATCTCTATCCAGCAGCTGCATTTGGTTGCCCTTTCCTGTCTGCTTTTAGCAAGTAAGTATGAATCTGATTGATAGGGCTACAAAATTTGATTGTTTATATGATAAAATAAATTTTCATAGAACTCAGTGAACTATGTTGAAATCCTGTTCATTCCAGTTTAGTACTATCGGGAAGAGTATGTTGAGCGTGCTGTCAAGCATTAAGATGTGACTGGAGTTGTAAAAATATGTATGTAAGCCCTAGTGGTGCAGATTCTGATAGAAATACAAAGTGTACATCATCACAGATATATGGAGTCAGAATTACATAATGGAACCTGGGTATTAATTTTTTGAAGCCTCTAAGATGATTCCAATGTACCTTTCCAATTGGAACCCTTGTTTTAAGTCAGAAGTGGTTTTGTCCCACAGGGGACATGTGTCAGTGTATGGAGATGATTTTGGTTGTAACATCCTGGAGGATGCTACTTCCGTTTAATAGATGGATTCCTGGCATGCTGGGAAATCATGTGTAATATGTAAGACAGTTCCTCAGTACAGAGTTCTCTAACTCAAAATGTCAGTGGAGCTGAAATTGAGAAGCTGCTGTAAAGGTACCATATTTTTATACTGTCAGAATACTTCTGCTGAGTAGATGGCTTAGTGAACTGCAAGTTCATGTTAAACTGTTATGACTGGGAAAACCTTTGCTTGTGTATTAAACCATCTGTATAGCAGGCTTGAAGAGAGGATCTGGTACAGCTGTGTGTGTTAAACAATACAGAATGAACTGCTAAAGCCTCTTGGTGCCCCTTTTAATGTCTTACTGTAACTCATTCCATTGCTTGCTGGTACTCTCACTGAAGAGAGGGCAAGTAAAAGAAATGAAAGTTTTTCTTTTTTTAGTAATGTAACAAGGTTGTATTTAGTATTGAAATTGGCTGGATAATACAGTTTTTTATGTTATGTATGTCCTTATCATAGAAAGTTCAGCTCTATTTCAAAGTGGTATATAGGTATGTTGACATAGAATCTTCACTTCTGACTTCCCTGGAGCATTGCGGTCTCATGTTGCTTATTCCAGAGCATCAGGTTGTCTCCAGAATATCTTTGAGCTGTGTACTCTAATAAATCCAAGATCAAATGAAGCCTTATGTGGTCATTTCTGGTACTAATTTCTACTCAGGTTTTATTTTCCTATTCTTATCTTCCTATGATCTGATGACCTCAACTGCTTATTTCATCCCCTTGAATATTTCTTTGTATTTATTTCAAATCTCCTGTTGAATCAAATAAAATGTAAGTAAAACACAGCCATAGTGCTGACTTCCCGCTGCCTTTGGTTTAGGGTGGAAACTCCTTAATGTAGCACTTAGCATCTTTTATCTGGACACAGTCACCTTTCCATGTTCATCCTCTACTCCTTCCCATACAGTGTGAGCCAAATTCTTAGCAGAATGCTACTTACTTCCTGAAGATGTTCATTTCCTTTTAATCTAGTGTCCTCTAAGTTCCAGGCATCTGCCTCTTCCCCCACCCAGAAGCCAGAGAGGTAATACTTGTACATTTATAATTAACCTTTAATTTGAGTTTTAATTAAACTTTGATGTTCATAAATCATCATGTATAAAATACTGTATGTGTTTCATCACTGGCTATGAAGTTCTTTAAGCCTACTAGATTTTGTAAGATTGGAAAGACTACTTGATTGGTCACATGTATGTATGAGACTCCTCAAATAAAGTGACTTTATTGGCCTACAAAGTGTTTCTTATAAAATCATTAATAATAAATACCGGAAATTAGACGTATAAGTTTGATTATTTTTAAAACTTAAGGTCATTATTGGTTAGTAACTTTTTTGCGTGCTGTGACTGTTCTTATCATTTCATTACTACCAAGTTATACATGTTCGGCTTGTGGTTCTTAAAATGTGTGGACCAAGGGCAAGGCTCATTTTGTTGGACTATGAAATAATGCACGGTGCGTAGTCAATTCAGTGGCTGATTTATATTTGCGACTTTAGTTTATTAATAATTTACCAAATGAGTTTGACACTACTAAAATAGATACTCATAAGTGACATATCACTATTTAAGTTTTCTGAACACTATGATTAATTTATAATTTGGCCTCTGTATTATTTGGCACTGGTGCCAGGTTCCTATGGTCTCCACAGCTTGGAGGAAGGGAACTTTATTTTTTGTACTACCTTAGGTGGGTTAGAATGGAGTATACATTTAACTTATGTATTACCACTTAAGGTCACAGTCCATTTATTTTATTAAAGATTATTTGGTTTAATCTATAATATAATATGTATTTTGAAAGTTTTTTTTTCTGGTAATGAAGGTTTAGACTTATTTGCTGTGATTCATATATGAGTTATCACTATTGAAAGAGCTGAATATCTCCTTTTGTTACTCTATTCACACCCTTGACTCCTTTTTCCTGAAAGAAGAATTGCTTTTACATTTTTTTCTCCTGTACTGGACAGTGGGAATGAGTCTGAGACACCATTTAGAGTCTCAGCCCCTTTCAGAAAGGCAGTGGTTAAGAGTTGGAGCACTCAGTAGAGGACTGGAGTTGGGAGGCACACAGGCTGGCTTTATTCGTAGCATTCTCTCCTTTCCCGAGTTAGTAACTGCACCAAGAAAGCTGGACAGCTGATAGTCTGTTTTCAATATCTGATGTCTTTTCACTTTGTGTAATTCATTTTTTATGTTTCTTCCATTCTAACATTGTATCTTTTTATATCTTCTTATATTTAGATCCAAGGTCAGCTGTCTAGTCAGTTATTATAAACATTCAGATACTACTGCTATCCTCACAGGATTGAACTCTGAGATCTGACCCTTACCCAGCTCCTCCAAACTTTGGGACAGGTTTTGGAGAGTGTGAAAGTGAAGAGAAGCTAATAGTTTAGCTAAAGACACAGCACAGCTTGTGATTTCCAAGACCCAGTTGCCTGTTACCTACAGTATTACAGTTAGGAAGAAAAGGCCTACCCACTCTCTAGGCAGTGTGTAGTATGCAGTGGTGATGGATTTTATGGGCTTGAATCAATAACATTGTAAATTTCAATAACCCTTGAGTTTTGAGTTATTTGTCTATAAAGTGGAAGCGAAGACTTTTGCATTACAAAGTTGTGAGGATTAGATGGGGTGATATGCTTAAAATCACTTAGAAATTAAAACATTAAATGCTTAGCATTGTAAGGATTAACTTCCCTATAAGCTGCTCTGTAATCTTTAGCCTGGCTCCTAACCCATAGATTCTGACTTATTCTAAAATATACCCAGGTTTGTCCAGGGGAACTTATATTTTGACTCATTCATAAAACCTAGCTTTCTTTGGCTTCATGGCCATTGTTAAATTTGAGAGTCGGGAACCAGTCTTGGAGATGAGACTTCTGATAATTTTCTCAAAGTCTTTTATCACTTGAGAGGTGGTCTTAAAGTCCAATAAAGTCAAGAATGAGAAATCATAGGTTTTTAGTGTATGGTTTGTAATAAGCTCTTCTATCTCCTTGTTCGTTAACCCTATCACTGGGTTAGCAAAACTTTTTACTGTCCTGTCGGTTAGTTAACTCACAGTTGGTCTGAATTATATCAAAATTGGTAATGAATACAGATTTTTTTCTGAGTTACCTTTTCCTGTTCATGTAGTTTTGCATTAGACTATGGTCTTAGAAATCTGTGAGGAGTCTTAGTGTTAAGGAATTCTGTCCCATTAGTAATGGAAGAATTGGATGTGGGTTGGCAGCACGCACGGTCACATCAGTTCACGCCCTACTCAGTGTTCAAATCCTCCCTACAACATATGTACCATTCACTGCTGGTTGTGACATGTCTTAGTTTTCATGGTTGATCTGTACATTTCCACTAAAGGAAAGACAACCTGGTGTTTTGTTTCTGTGGCCTCCAATTCTTTATTTTCTGGGAAGCTGATAGGAATTTCCTGTGTGCTTACTTCCTGTCTGGGCCTTATCAATATAATCACATGGCTTCCAGTATTTCCTTTCAGTTGAAGAAACTGATTTTTGTGACCCGTTTGTAGCTTTATGGATAAGTAGGTTAAAAATACACATACTACATTTATCATAATAAAAATTATAGATAAGCAGTATTTCTTGATATTATCACACACTATTATATTCTTTAATAGCCACAAAGCTGAATATATCACCGTATAATGAGAGTTTCCAAAAATTTAAACCTGTATTAGAATCTTAAATGGCAATTTATGCAGTATGCAAATTATTTTTAACTTTGTAAATCAGTATCCAAAATCTTTCCCATTTATTATAGCTGCATATTTATCACATGGATGAAGATCTAGAAGTCAGTTGTTTTTATAGTTGTCCCCATATAATCTAGTATATGGAAAGACAGATTTAGAGATTCAAACATAAATCTTTCCTTTGGCTTCCACTTTTGGTCTGATTGAACTTAATTGACCTTAAATAAATTGCCTAACCTCTCACTAGCTTAGTTTTTTTGAACTGTGAAATTGGTCATATACAGTTTTATTTTTGAAGTTGAAAGTCACAAGAAGATAATATGAAACATCTTTGAATTATGGTGCCTTAGTTTCTTCAAAGGAACTTCAAGCATGACATAAGTAAACTCATTAAGTTTTACAGTATTCTTTTGAAGTTCACTGCCAGTATGGTTGCTGCTACACAAATGCCAGAGTGCTTTGAAAGCCATAGTGATTCATCCAGAGAGCCTAAACCAGTTTGTAACTCATTCGCCTTCTAAAAATGTCATTCTGTTATACTAAGAGCAGTGGTTTTCCTCTTATCTCTTTAGTGATGATACTGCATAAAGACTGCTTTAAAGTTTTCAGCTATACTAAATATATTCAATTGGTCAAAATTGTGAATTCATCTTTATGGAATTTGACCTGGGAAGACCTAGCTGGACTCCTAAAGTCTGAATTAGTAATTTTTAGAACATCTCCTATTTGCAGCATTATTTAGTGAAAAAAGTTGTTTAGATCCAAAGAAGTTTGAAGTCTCTGGAGGAGGAAGACATTGCTGTCCTTTAAATTTAGTTTTTTCTCCAAAGATGCTGCAGAACTCCTGGCATCAGAGACAGAAGTTGATAACTTATGAATTTTCTTAAGCTATGATTTCTAGAAATAGCTAAAACACATTTGTTTTCCTTGATTTTTTTTTTTTTTTTGAGACAGAGTCTCGCTTTGTAGTTCAAGCTGGCCCTTCAGTCCCAGTTCCACTTCCTATATAGAGACCAAAGCTAGCACCTGCCTGGCAAGGTCCTGAGTTGGATTCCTGGTACCAGGGAAAGAAAAGAGCAAGGCAGCAGCACCTATTCTCATCCCCAAGATGAGCAGACCGCGCTGACTGGCGCGCTGTTGGCTGCAGTGAGCATCTGCACCGAGTGGCCATGTATTTGCTGTCTCAGCCATTTATTTGCTGTAGCAACTTTAAAGTGGAGAAATTTTATGGGGAAACATCCTGATTTCTCAATGTGCTTTTTAAAGTAGTATTCTAAGAATAATAGTTGTAAACAAATATAAAATCTGTTGTTAGAAATCTCTGTGGTTGTTTTAAATACTAAAATAAAATAAAACACAATAGTGGCAAGCAGAAGACTTCTATTATATTTTCTGTTCTTCTCTGAATCAAAGATCCAAGAAGACTTGGGCAACTACTTATTTATTCTATTGGTACATCTGGGAAATCTAATACAATAATAACTGATAGCATGCCGAGGGCGTAGGTCAGGGGTGCAGCACCTGCCTGGCAAGTGCAAAGCCCTGAGTTTGATTCCTGGTTCCAAAAAAAAAATTTGATAGCTTGTAAATTTTCTTAAGGTATGATTTCTAGAAATAGCTAAAACACATTTGTTTTCTTTGTTGCTTGTTTTTTTAGAGACAGTCTTGCTTTGTAGTTAAGCTGGCCCTGAGCTCACTGTGTAGCCCAAGCAAGCCTCAGACTCCCAATAATCCTCCTGCCTCTTCCTTTTGAGTGCTAGGATTACAGGCATAAGCCACCATGCCTGGCATTGTGGAATGCGGTACTTATTGCTGCTGGGCATGACTTTGCACCCCTGCCATTGTGGTATATGGTTATAGGGGATCGAACTCCAGACCTTGCACTTGCAAGGCAGGCTCTGAAACCACTGAGCTAAATCCCTAGCCCGCTTTGTTGCTTTTTTTTTTTTTTTTTTTGAGACAAGGTCTCACTTTATAGTTCAAGCTGGTCCTGAACTCAGCCTTGAGCTCAGCAATCCTCCTGCCTCCTCTGCCTCTTCAGTGCAGGGATTATAGGTATGAGCCACCATGCCCAGCATTTGTTGTTGTTTTTTTTTGTTTGTTTGTTTTTTTTGGTTTTTTAAGACAGGGTCTCGCTTTGTGGTTCAGGCTGGCCCTGAGCTCAGCCTCAAACTCACATCACAATCCTCCTGCCTCTGCCTCCCGAGTGCTGGGATGACAGGCGTGAGCCACCACGCCCGGCACTGTGGCATGTGGTACTGGTTGCTGCTGGGTGTGGGTCTCCACACCCAGTATTGTTATGTGGTTACCGGGGAATCGAA
>PVIR01000615.1:42881-54721 GCA_004026965.1 Petromus typicus | reverse complement strand
AGCCCCATTTGTTGTTGTTTTTTGAGAGACAGGGTCTCGCTTTGTAGTTCAGGCTGGTCCTGCAGTTATTGTAGCCCAGACTAGCCTTGAACTCATGCCAGTCCTCCTGCCTCTGCCTCCCAAGTGCTGGGATTACAGGTGTGAACCACCACGCCTGGCCTTCTCTCACATTTAAGTAGATTTTTCTTTTGTATTCCAAAGAATGGAAGAGAATTTTGTGTGGAATTATGCTTGGTTAAGATATTTACCCAGTCCCCCACCCTTAAATCTCTTTATTTTCCTCTCTGGAACTATGTTGAAAATATGATAAGATGAAACAATCAAAACTTGATTATTTTTATTTGAGATAAAGCTGTGATATTAAATTCTTTAAGCTATCTTCTATTCTAAAATAATTACTTTTTTTCATCAGATATAATCAGGATGTGTCACAGATGACACATCCTGAAATGATTTAATGGGTGAGATTTGACAGAGCTTTGTTACTGGCACATATGACTATTAACCTTTAGACTTTAGTATACAATTCAAAATGTTCACATGTTCCAAACAGATTTTCAGAGGATGAGAAAAGAGAGAACAGTGATACTGGGAAAGAAAACGTGTAAACATACCACTGAAAAGCGAGTTCTGGCAAAATTCTATGTCAGTAAGGTGGGAGAAAGAATATTTTTGTATCTAAATCCCCCTGATGGTAAGACAGGAAAGTCCACTTAACTGACTCTAACTGTAGTGATCACTGGCTTAACATTTTTCCCATCACCCTCCCCTTTTCTTAAAAGGTAAATTTGAAGAAAAAGAAGATAGTGTGCCTAAGCTGGAGCAGCTCAACAGCCTGGGTTGTATGACTAATATGAATCTAGTGTTAACCAAACAGAATTTGCTACATATGGAACTATTACTGTTAGAAACCTTTCAGTGGAACCTCTGCCTTCCAACAGCTGCCCATTTCATCGAGTATTACCTCTCTGAAGCAGTGCATGACACAGATCTTCATGATGGTTGGCCAATGATTTGTTTGGAAAAAACTAAACTCTATATGGCCAAATACGCAGATTACTTCCTGGAAGTTTCTCTGCAAGGTGAGCTGCTGTGACTACGTATTAGTGACTTGTGTGCTTATGGCCTGTGTATTCTGTTGCTTAAGTTCACTTTTGGTGTCTCCACAGATTATGCCTTTCTAAATTATGCACCTTCTTTAGTAGCTGCTGCATGTGTGGCTTCTTCGAGGATTATACTTCGACTTTCTCCAACGTGGCCTACAAGACTACATCGTCTTACTGCTTATTCGTGGGATTTCCTAGTGCAGTGTATAGAACGCCTATTAATGTAAGCCCTTTTGTTGTGTTTGTTATTTCTCATTAATATTTTTCCTTTGTACCGAAAACCACTTTTAAAAGGCACAGCACTCTTGAAGATATCTACCCCATCACGTGTTGGCTGCCTGAGCAGGGTACTGCATGAGCAAACGCTCTATACAAGGGAGCTCCAGGGTCAGGGATTTAGCTCACCGGGTTCGATCCTCAGTAACCACATAACAATACTGGGCATGGAGACTCACCTCAGCAGCAATCAGAACCACATTCCACAGTGCCGGGCGTGGTGGCTCATGCCTGTAGTCCCTGCACTCGGGAGGCAGAGGCAGGAGGATTGCTGTGATATGAGTTTGAGGCTGAGCTCAGGGCCAGCCTGAACTACAAAGCCAGACCCTGTCTCAAAAAAAAAAAAAAAAAGGGAGCTCCGTTTGACTGTTAACAACTTAGAAGTTGACATTGCTGGAATGCTTCTGGGTACATGATAGAGAAAAGAGTTGCTGTCATATGTGTGTAGGTCCATAACTCTTCTAAGGTCAAGCCAAGCAAACAAATCTCGTCCCATTCCCATTTCCACATCTTAAAATTTCAAGAATCATGGGATGTTTCTGGAGTGACATCCACACTTACGTGTTTATTGTGGACCATCTCCCAACTTGGAAGCAGCTTAGAAAGATATAAGAGAGGCCCTCATGTTGCTGGGATTTTATGAAGTTGGCTGTTGAAGAGGTGGGGGTGGAACTTTCTTACCGATTTTTCTCTGTTAATATTGTCCCCATTTTTTTCATATTTCAGTGCTCATGACAATGATGTGAAAGAAGCAAACAAACAGAGAGGACAGGCAGGCCCTCAGTCAGCACAACTAGGTGTGTTCCAGACAGCCTCCCAGCCCTCACGGCCAGCTCACTTTCAGCAACCTCAGTATCTCCATCAGACTCAACAGACCTCCCTGCAGTATCGCCATCCTGTCTCAGAGCAGCCCAGCTGCCAGCAGATTGTGTCTGCCACACATACCTCATCTTACACACTACAGACATGTCCTGCTGGCTTCCAAACTAGTGTTCAGGGCCTTGGGCACGTGCAGACTGGTGTTGGGATGTCCCTGGCCATACCAGTAGAAGTGAAGCCCTGTCTGAGTGTTTCTTACAACCGGAGTTATCAGATAAATGAACATTACCCTTGCATTACTCCGTGCTTTGAAAGGTGATGGTGTGTGCAGGCAACAGCTGACTCAGACTGTTTTGTGACTTGAAGGCCCGAGGCATTCTTTTTGTAAATTTGGCTTCAGAAGAAAAGGAATCCAAATAACCTCTGAACTCTTCAGGTACCAGTATCAGGAACACTGAATATTCATTCAGCATTCATGTACATCTAGGAGAACTAGCAAACATTTTAACAATGTGTGTGTCAGATCTTGTTACAACAAATCTTTTTATGACAGAAATGTTCAGCCCTCACTGGTGGTCCAAGTATTTCAAAAATATTCAGTCGAAGAGAAAATTTGGACAGACTCCAACTTGCCATTTTGAGATACGACCTGTGGTAGACTCTGGGCCTTATGTTCACCTATTTGTCAATAACTAATGTTTAACTGTGGACTTGCCAAACCGTCTTTCATGAAGGAAAGTTACAGTATTAATTTTTGAGGAGATCCTTTTTTTAATGCAGTTTTGAATTTTATTTTTGAGCTACAGATGAAGTTCTGACTTAAGTTTGGGTTGATGTGCTATACCAATGGTGCAGTAACAATTTTTTTCAAATTATTCTTGGTAATTTCCTATCATAAATAACATATCTGGATTTAAAGTTTAAAATCAGGGGTGGAATAGATCTTATATCTTGAAATCATGGTCATAATTTTTGGGTTTTTTGTTTGCTTTTTTTTTCCTCCCCCTAAGTGATTAACCTTAATCTTTAGGATTAAGATGCATTTAACTCAGGGAATTTGTACTACTTGGAAACAACTACACTTCACTGTAATATAACATGCTTTGGGAATGCTGTAGTGTGAACTACTTTTATAACAGGTTTAAAGACTTTTCAAATTAACATAATACTGTAGCACAGAATGAAGTGGTAGTTCCTATGATTCATAATACATGTATACAATTTACATTTCTCGGTGCAATCAGTGATTTATACTCAGATTCGATATTACTCCTTTAAAAACAGAAGACATATCTGTAAAGTATCAGTCCTGGAGTAAAGTCCCATAGGTTTATTTTGGAGTGGAACGTGGCCAGGGTAATACTCAGGTTGCGCTAACGCAGCACTTTGTCTATGGAAGACAGGTTTTATGAGCAACCTTGGAATCCAGCTAGTCAGTCTAAGCAGGCAAGGGTGCTGACTGCTACATTTCAGTAGTCACTTTCATTAGATTGCCCCCCACAACAACTGCCCAGGGACATTTCACTGTACTGGTAACAAATGAGAACAGCAGTAATAGTCATTACAGTGAGGGCGAGTTAGGAGTAAAACATTAAGGGGGAATTCAAAAGGAAACGGTCATAACTGATCAGTTATGTATTGTGCGTTTATCTGGGCGAAGAGATCTGGTGCAGGGAAGCTGTCTGGTTTAAAAATTAGTAAGGTGTGTCTATTTTGTTTGTGTTTTTTTAAAGATAGCACTTGAATAGCAAAGAATCTGCAGGGCAGATAGGTGACCACCACAGTATGCATTGAAGACAGACTTATGTTAAAGATGTGGGTATGCAGCAGGAGGCTCAGTAATCAAGCCGGTGGCCTTTGTTAAGAAGGTAAGGAATTCAACACAGTGATGGACTGATGCCGGCAGCTCCAGCAGATGAATGTGGGTGGGGTGTCTTCTGCCAACACAGTTCCTAGAGAAGTGTCCTTTCTGGAAAGGAAGATAACTCTTACACCTACCTGGAATACATAGGGCATGAGGCGGATTTGTTAGTCCGGTAAATTTAAAAAGCACTCAGGTAAGAACACATACTTGCTGCAGTTGTCCAGCATGAAAACTGTTTTCTGAAAGTATAGTCTCTTCCTCTTTTAAAAGGCTGCTGATTGGATTTTAATAGTTCTTACCTTTAGAAAACTTGAATTATTTGGAAGGAAAGTAGAATATAAAATTAATACACCTTTCACCTTTGACATTCATATAGAACCCATTAAGCTGGAGTCAATTTTCAGTATTTTAACTACCTCAGTAATGCTATGAATGTAAGATATCAGGATAGAAATCCTAACTTGAAACAACTAGTGCCTGTGGTAATTTAATGTCTTGTCAAATGCTTTTATTGATTGGTTTATATGTCATTCTTGTAGAAAAATATGCCTTTTTAAAAAACCTATTAACACTTTCCCAATTTATATTTAAAAAAAGCTAGAGAACACTGGATTAATCTTTGGGAGGGGTAGAATAAAATAATTGATTACAATTGCTGCATACCCAGGCTGGGGTGGGGTGGTTGAAGAACCAGAACCATTTTTAAAACAGTAGGTTTCAATATAAATACAAATCACAACTGTTGGGGGGGAGTTGTGTGGGGTTTTTTTGTTTTGTTTTAATTTATTGATTAGTCAAGTGTTTCTTTCTTTTTTTTTTTTTTTTTTGAGATTACTGGACCATGATTAAATGTGTACTGTGAAGAGATTAATGATATGTATAAGGGCTTAACCAAAGTCCACTTAAATAAACACTACTCAAGTACAGACTGCAAACCAAAATGTATCTGTGTTATGACATTAATTGCAAATAGTATGGTGCTATACAGTCTACACCAATGGAATTAGATGAGTGCTATGCACTTAATTTTAAAATAAAACTAGTTTTCACTAAAATGGTGTTAGTGGTTTTGTTTTACAGACCTGTAATTTACACTTCACCAGGTCATATTGTAAATCAACCTCAGACTCATCAGTATTTTATTTAGTAAGAGGAAGAGATAGAGACGGAAATACAGCCATATTCGTCCCTTCATATATTCTAACCTTTGTAGTGAAGTGTACAAAAGTACTGGTTTTCATACTGATGCCTTTTTAACTGAAAATCAGTTGTAAGTTAGTGACTACAGGTTCTATTATTAAATCATAAAAACTTGAGAAATGTGAAAATGATTTCTAGAGAAAGGAACATGTTGATCAAAAATGTGAGGGAACAGAGTCTATTTTTGTGGTATAAATATTATTTGCTGCTTAACTAAGTTTAAGTCTTAGCAGATGGAAGTTGCTTTAACAGGTTTGTACAAGTATGTTATACATTTATGCCTCCCAAAAGCATTTTTTAAATTGTCACTTGCTTTGGCACTGTCAGTGTTTTAACAGTAGCCCTCAAGAGGGTTAGTTCACAATGTTCTTAGGACTGAATTTAAGTAAAGAAAAACGAGCCTTTCAGGATAGGGCCAGTAGTTCTGAACGGAGGTGGTTGTGAACCCCATGTGTCAGTTAATCTTGACTGTTATTTTAACTGGATTAACAAGACTCCTGGAGAGATGGGTGAGTAGGGGCAGAGCTGAATGTGTTATAAGGAGGTGAGCCTCGTTGGAGGAAGTGGTCGTAGGGAACGATTCTGGGGATTGTGTCTGATCCCTGGCCTCTTCCTTCTCGGCTCTTCCTCAGCGCTGCTTCTGGGATGCCGTAAACTGAACAGCCCCTGCTAGCCCCCACCACACCCTTCTGCCATAGTCCTGCCTTGGAGCCAGCTGGCTATGGAGTGAAACTGTGAGTCAAAAAAAGACCTCTTCTTTTTTTTTTTTTTTTTTTTTTTTAGGTATTTTTTTAGGTTTTTTGAGACAGAGTCTCGCTTTGTGGTTCAGGCTGGCCCTGAGCTCAGTCTCCAACTCACATCACAGCAATCCTCCTGCCTCTGCCTCCTGAGTGCTGGGATTACAAGCCTGAGCCACCACGCCCGGCACTGTTGTATGTGGTACTGATTGCTGCTGGGGTGAGTTTCCATGCTCAGTATTGTTATGTGGTTCCCGGGGATCAAACCCAAGTCCTTGCACTTGCAAGACAGGCGCCAGAACCACTGAGCTAAATCCCGGGCCCAAAAGACCTCTTCTTTTAAATTGTAGGTATCAGGTATGTTTCCCCAGAAACAGAACGCCAGCCTAATGTATCTCATATGACAAGTTGATAATTCTTCAAGCCTTGGCTTTTGGCCTCGAGCAGCTTACACCTGGTTTGATAAAACACATTTAGGACACTGGGAGCAATTAGGTTATTAAGATCTGGACCTCATAACATCCATTTTTAAACCCCTTGAATTAAAAACATAAAGTACAGTCACTTGGGAGTATGAAGACTAGACTCAAGCTGTCTGTGGGAAGGATACCTGTAGCTACTCTACTCTTGCCCTTTCATCTCTCTTTACCTTTAGTCCCAGAACACTGTCCACAAGGTAAGCTAAGCATCACCATTCTTAATTAGAGGAGCTCTGTCTAGAGTCCATGAACCCCTGAAATGGTTTGTAGAATGTTTCCTGTCTCCGAGAATTTTGTCAGTTACTCAAAAGGAATCTGTGATCTAAAATACTAGGAGTCATGGAGATGATGGCTCACACCTGTCATCCTAGCACTCCTGAGACAGAGGCAAGAGGATTGCCATGAGTTAAAGTGTGGGCTACATAGTGATTTCACGATCATTCATGGTTACCCTGGACTACAAAGCAAGACCCTGTCTCAAAAAAATTTTTTAAAAAGGTACGAGTCACGGTCTTGTCTGTTTTCTTGTTAGTTTTCCATTAATATGTTCATTTTAAAATAAATATTTAATTTTAGAAAAGTTTTAGATTCATAGAACTATGAAGATAATATAGAGTTCCTAAATACCCTGCATTCAGTTTCCCCTCTTGGTCTCCTCTCATATTATTATGGTATATTCCGTAGTCAGGAATTAGCTATTTTACCTGTTATAAATTTTTTTACTCTTTGAATTTCTCTTTCAACCTCATATTGTTGAGAGGACATATTCCCATGCAAGATCAAAATATATTTTTCCATGTATTGAAATCTCTGGATAACCTTCAGTGCATTTTTTTTTTTTTAAGACAACACCTCACTTTGTAGTTCAGACTGGCCCTGATCTCACTATGTAGCACAGGCAAGCCTTGAACCCACAGCAATCCTCCTCCCCTGCCTCCCGAGTGGTGGGGTTACAGGCGTGAGCCACCATGCTTGGCATTGTGATATGTGGTTACCAGGGATTGAACTCTGCACCTTGTGCTTGCAAGGCAAGCACCGGAACTACTGAGCTAAACCCCAGTCCCCTCAGTGCAGTTTTAAAGTTTTCTTTATAAAAGCTTTACACATTTCTTAAATTTCCATCTTGTTATTTCTTTCAAAAATTATAATTGTGAATATGATTTGCTCTTGCCCTGTATTAAAATTATTTTTATCAACATTAATGAATGACATACCTAGAATCATATTCAGTTTCAAGATATTTGTAATTAAATTGAATATATTGAGTCCATGCTTGCATTTAAACATTTAGGTGAATCACATTATTTAGAATAAAAAGCTATTTTAGAAATTTTTTTTTTTTTGAGACAGGGTCTCGCTTTGTGGTTCAGGCTGGCCCTGAGCTCAGCCTCAAACTCACATCACAATCCTCCTGCCTCTGCCTCCCAAGTGCTGGGATTACAGGCGTGAGCCACCACGCCCGGCACTGTGGTATGTGGTACTGGTTGCTGCTGGGTGTGGGTCTCCACACCCAGTATTGTTATGTGGCCACCGGGGAATCGAACCCGGGCCCTTGCGCTTGCAAGACAGGCGCCGGAACCACTGAGCTAACTCCCCAGCCCCTATTTTAGAAAATTTTATAACCACTCAGAATTTATTGAATCCCTTTACTTTTAATAAAGTTCATATGATTCTTTTGTTTTTAAAAAAATACACAGTCAGAGAAATAGGAAAATAATTTTGCCTTCTTTCCAAAATGTATAGCTCTTCATTAATTTTCTCATTTTTTATTAGAGACTGCATCCAAAACTAAATAACAAAGGTGTGATGGCTGACATTTAATAGTATATAGCAGTAGTAACAATAGTCCACACGGTGTGTAAAACAGACTTTGCATTTCAGATGTACTAAATATCATAAACATGGAATACGTGTATGTAAACATATGCACGTGCCTGCCTTTAATTAGTACCTTGGAGTTGTAACCAAATATGCCGGTAAAGATTTTTTGATTGGAGACTGATCACAGGTAAAGTGTTGTCATATTTTAAGAAGATGAACCTAGTACCTGGAGGTATATCACATAATCCCCAGTGGAAAGTTCCTCTTTGCAGACTAGTTGGAGGAATGAAAAGCCAGCTAGGTATCAGAGATTTGTTTATTGACCATGAAGATCAGAGAAGGCCTAGACAAGAAACTGAACCCTAGGAAGCCAAAACCACCCAGCCTTTCCTTAGTTGATAACTTGCCCCCTTAAGTAGTCGGTCATCTTCACAAGGCAGTAAAGGGGGTAGACACGAGTGTGAGTGGTGATGGCGTCTCCACGGAGGAGGCTGGCTGAGAGCTACAGGTTTCCGAGATCTAAGATCCTGTAGTGACTCTGTTTGGTGTACCTCTGAAGATTTGTTACTGGTATTTGGAATGGTGATTGTTTTCCTTTTTTTTTAAGGTTTTTTGAGACAGGGTCTCACTTTGTGGTTCAGGCTGGCCCTGAGCTCAGCCTCAAACTCACATCACAGCAATCCTCCTGCCTCTGCCTCCCGAGTGCTGGGATTACAGGCATGAGCCACCACGCCCGGCACTGTGGTATGTGGTACTGGTTGCTGCTGTGCGTGAGTTTCCAAGTCCAGTATTGTATGTGCTTACTGGGGATCGAACCCAGGTCCTTGCACTTGCAAGACAGGCGCCGGAACCACTGAGCTAACTCCCCGGCCCCGGTGATTGGTTTCTTTATTGCACCAAAGGAAGTTTAGGTCTTAGGACACTCTCCAAGGAGTGTTTTTTTAAGGCCATTTTCTTCTGCGTGTAGGAAACCAAGAGATGATGTGGTAACGAGCAATTAGTTGCATAAACATTAACATGATTTTTGCAGTGCTGCCCTAAAAGATACACATCTGGACTCGGGGAGAGTGGAGTTTTCTGTCAGAGAGCACTGGGTGTGGCAAGATGGGTGCCTCAGTGTCTCATGTTCCCAAGTACATGTATAAAAAGAGTATCATCTTACACTAATGTAACAGCCACAGAGCTTCTCCACAGTTTTAATCTCATCAGAGAAAGTTTATGAAATAGGAAAGTATTAGCCCCATGTTTATAGGTGATGAAAACTGAAGCTAAGAAGTTTAACTAAAATCACAGTTTGGCAGAGAAGGGAGAAAAGCCCAGATACATCATTCGTTTGCTTCTGTGAATTTTGACAGCCTTTGTATCAGCCACAGTCTGAAGAAAACGCAAGAATGAAATTGCTTACGTTGCGTAGCTTTCCCCAGTTGTTTGCGATCTTAATGTTGCACCGTGTCCTCTAACCCAGTCTCCTAATTCAGCATGAGCACGTCATGAAATCAGGCCAGAAAATTAAACAAGAACACACCAGAAGAGAAACTGAGTCCACTGCCCTCTCAGGTGTTCATACTGTACAGTGAGCATGTCTAACTCTAGGTTACAGGCCAAAGATTTTGCAGTGCTTACTCCTGGGTTCTTAAATATATTACAATCATCAGAGTCTTAGGACCAAGATTCTGTTTTTTAAATCTGGAATAAGAATGAAGAACCTGTGTTTTTTAAAGGCCTGCCTGGTGACTCCAATGGAGCCTGGAAACTAAAAAACTGCCCCACACAGCGCAAGGAAAAGCACTTTTTAGGCATAAACATCTTTCACCAAAATGTTCCCAAGACAGCAGGTGACGTCTTCTGTCATTAAAACCACCCTAGTATGGAGGTACAAGGCAGGGTGACATGTGCCAGCAGAATGCAGTCATGTCCTTGCTTGGACTGAAGATTATTCCCGTATTTACCTCCCTTCCTATGTCCTGGGTTATGGAGTTGGGGGGCTGTCGGTGTAAGTCGGATGTATGTCCGGGGTCACAGAAGGAAACGAGGCACTCAGGGATGAGATCCAGCTGGGAGAACAGCCTCAGAGGACTGAACCACCGAGCTGTCTTCCAACAGCTCTTTTATTATGGAGCCAATACGAAGTAGCGATGCATAGGGGTAAAAACAGAAGAGGTGGCCTGGGGCATTTCCTGGGACAGGCCTCGCAGTTCTTCCTGATTCCTATCCCAGTGTTTGTTTACCAATCTCGTTTGCAAGATTCAGTAATTCAAAACTTAACAAGATGCCCAGGAACATCCTGTGAACCGGTGATAAGGAAACTCAGGAGTTCTGCATAACTGGTAAACAGCTACCTTTTCCCCTACAGGGGGCTGTCTTAGTTACTTTCTTCATTGCTGAGACAAAACACCCAACACCCAAGGCTAAGGGAGAGAAGGTTTATTTAAACTCACATTTGCAGAAATTTCAGTCCAAAGTCAGTGGACTCCCAGACCGCGAGGGGGGCCATGGCCGAAGATTCCATGGCAGGGTGGACAGGAGGCAGCAGGCAGCAGCAGCAACAAGCACGCCTTCCGCTGAGCCTTTTTATTCCCTCCAGGCTACAAATTTATGGATTGCTACCACACACACCCACGGTGATGTTTCCATTATTTACACCAGAACTAAGCTAAACCCACTGAGTTATCACACACCGTAACCCAGCATCTAACACCATGAAACAACTACCTGTGATATAAAAGCCCCACCTGTGAACACATGAGGCTCTGGGGAAACAAGCCATAACGGGTATGCTCCAGGAAGGGTGATAACCATGAACAAAATCTGGATCATTGACACAGTCAAATTCTTACTATGAGGTCAGATCTCAACATAAGACCTCAAGTTCTTTTTGATCTTTATTTTCTAACACCATCGCTAATGGGCTTGGCACACTACTAAACAACACTCAGGCCTTGTGCTAGGCACTACAGGAAATGCAAAGATAACAGCCCCGAGGGTCTCCACATTCGGCTGTCAATACTCTAGTTCCCAACAAACTAAGCACCATTAAATGGCTCAGCAGCTGTTCTGCAGATACTGTCTCACTGCCTGAGACACTGGGGCCAAATCCTCTAGATCACACCCTCTTTCTCTCATTTGAGAGAAACATTGTCTTTCAAGGACTATGGACCCCATGGGAGGGCACTGAAGAAAGAGATGCCAGACCTGGAGTCCTAGAATTATGTCTCCAAAGAGAACTGAGAGAGCACACACAAAAGGACTGTTCGGATATGTGCCACTGTATTAGCAACTGATGCATTCAGAATGAGTCTCATTTACACC
Organism: Petromus typicus; assembly: GCA_004026965.1. Taxonomy (NCBI): domain Eukaryota; kingdom Metazoa; phylum Chordata; class Mammalia; order Rodentia; family Petromuridae; genus Petromus; species Petromus typicus. Next base: position 43,110 of record PVIR01000615.1, on the reverse strand, counting down.
TTCTTTCCAGTAGAGCTCAAAGTGAAAACCATCTTTTTTTTTTTTTTTTTTTTTTAGGTTTTTGGAGACAGGGTCTCGCTTTGTGGTTCAGGCTGGCCCTGAGCTCAGCCTCCAACTCACATCACAATCCTCCTGCCTCTGCCTCCCGAGTGCTGGGATTACAGGCGTGAGCCACCACGCCCGGCACTGTGGTATGTGGTACTGGTTGCTGCTGGGTGTGGGTCTCCAC
>PVIR01000615.1:0-42781 GCA_004026965.1 Petromus typicus | reverse complement strand
GAAAACCATCTTGATTAGATGGAGATAGGCTGAGAGTCCTCCTTTACCTAAAAGCACTAGAGCACGCGAATGGCTATCATTCACTGATTCAAACAGAACCTCATTTAGCTAGTGAGACTGAGTGATTTTAGTTTTTTCCTTGGCTAAATGTTTTCTATACCCTCCCTACCATGGCTATAGTTCTTTTTACAACTGAGGAAATATATTTTCTAGAGAAAATAGACATCTTAGATCAAAAGCAGGCTGACTGCATCATACCTCAAAGTAGGTTCTAGATCAAAGCCTTTGTAGGCATTTATGCAGATGTTTTCCTTTTAGTTTGAAGCAATTCCAGGGGCCCATGTGTTAAATACCTTATTTTGAGGAACTCTGTAACTCTTGATATGAAACAAAATTTGAGCCTTCTTCAGCTCAGCTAGAGACTCTGAAGCAGGAGCCTGTAAAGATGACTATTTCAGGCCATTTCCTTGTAGGCTCATAAAACTCTATGGCAGGTAACGTTTCCATCTCTGTTCTCTGTTCTCCACCCCAGTGGTGGCGAACCTAGGGGCCCATGCAGAACAGGCCACATGGGCTGTTTGCATCAGGAAAGCCGGCAAGGTCTGGCCATCAGTACCCTACCTTATGGGGTCCTCTTGTGGATGCTTTGCATTATCAGTCATAGCCAGCATCCGTGCGCCTCCCTCCTGAAGAAGTGAGCATTTTTTAAAATGCCAACTTCTATTAGTATAACTTACATACATTACAGTGCATACATTCAGTAAATGTTCACAAATATATTTCTCTCTATAGAGAAATATATACACCCACCCCAATCAAGATACAGATCATTTCTACTGTGCTGTTCCTCTTGTTACTCAGTCCTTGTACTCAAGTCCTTGGCCCGAGCAACCGCTAAGAATAACACCTATGAAATACAGGATGACCTTTTCTCTCCTAGAATTTCAAACATGTAGACTTATACAGTATGTTCCTTTTTATATCTGTTTTCTTTCACTTGTTATCCTATTTTTGAAGTTAATCTACATTGTTTTTATTGCTAAGTCCTATTTGGTTTGTATTTAACAATACAAAGAACTAAAATGTTAGACACCCCCTAAAATAGGAGACTCAAAAAATGGGCAACTGAAATGAAGAGATATTTCTTCAATGAAGAAGTACAAGTGGACAATACAGATATCAAAAAAAATATTCAATATGTTTGGTGATTAGTGTAATGCATATTAAAACAACATGGATTCTATATAACTCTCAAAAGAATGGCTATCATCAAGGAATCAAATAACAACAAATGCTGGTAACATTGCAGGCAAAAAGGAATGCTTCCATATTGTTGGGAATGTAAGCAAGTACAACCATTATGGAAATTAATATGAAGATTCATCAAAAAACTAACATTAGAAATTCCGTTGACCCAGCTATTCCCTTTCTGGAAATCTTCTCCCAAAGGTTAAGGACATACAATCAGTGATACACACATGCCCATGTTTATAGCAGGACCATTCACAAAATGGAAATCCTGGAAATCCTGTATGTGTTTCAACGGATGAATGGATAAAGAAAATGTATCTATATGCAATGGAGTACTATTATGTCATAAGGGATAAACTTGAGTCATCTGTATGGAAATGGATATGCCTTGAGACCACAGTATTAGGTGAAATAAAATCAGACACACAAGCATAAACATTATATGGTTTCTCTTATATGACAAACCCAAAATATAAAGAGAAAAATAAAATATATAGGAAATAGGAGGCAGATCTTTTTTTCAAATGGGAACAAGAAATAGAAGAAGGGAAGACAGTAAATGAAGAGTTAAAAAAAAAAGAATTGAGAAAAGTTATGTAAGTATACCAACTCTCCTGAAGAATATGATTATTTTGTACCACAAACATACTAATAAAAAACTGATACAAAACATACCATATTAGAAATTAATGATAAATTGCATTTTCATTCATTAGTGCCTGCATTCAGTCATCTATCTTACATTTTTCTAGTGCCTTGAATGTATCAAGCAATAAGATAGCCACTGGTAAAATATAAGCTAAATGGGCAGGGAATTTTGCTCAGTGGTTCCGGCATCTGCCTGGCAAGCACAAGGTCTTGAGTTTGATCCCCAGTAAATACATACTACAATGGTGGGCGTGGTGGCTCACGGCTATAATCCCAGCACTCGAGAGGCAGAGGGAAAAGGATTGCTGTGAGTTCGAGGCTCGACTGGCTGTATACTGAATTTGGAGCCTGTCTGAACTACAAATGTGAGACCCTATCTCAAAAAAAAAAAGTAAGCTGCACACTTGGTTCTAGTTGTTGGTGTTCTTTATAGGTTCATAAAGTCAAAATTACATCCTTTATCCCACTAACTACAAAACAGGATATAGACAGAGCATTTGCAGTTTCCCTGCAAAAGGGATCTCTAAAACCTCAGTGACTAAAACACAATTTCGTGGGGCCAGAGATTTAGCTCACTGGTTCTGGCACCTGTCTTGTAAGTATGAGGTCCAGGGTTCAGTCCCTCGTACCCGTTTCCCCCAGAAAAACCTCTACAATTTCTATTGGGAGCTGAAATTGGCTCTTATTTTAGCTATATTTCCCAGTCATGCTTCAAGTTCAACTCACATCTCATGTACAACTAAACAGATAAGAGTAGTTCAATTGTAATTATAGTCCAAATCAGGAAGACAATAAAAATCATCCTTTTAAAATATGAGCATCAGAAATATGAATTGGACCATATTACTTTTAGAACGAAAGCTGATAGCCAGGCTAAACAGACATGCCTTTGATTTGTTGATACATCAAAGGGTATCCTCCCCACAGAATTAAGTATTCTCAACAAAACATAGGCTGATGATAACCGGGCCTTCCCAATGGAATAGTCCTACCACAGTAGACACCTTATAAATACAAACTAGATACACCTCTTCTGCCAACCTGAAGTTTGGAAAGGAAGTGAAGCTATACAGCACTCTGTTTAGAAATGAGTACAAATCAGAACTTGGCCAATAAGATGTAACACAAAATAAGACAGAGGTTGGAAATGTAGTTCAGAGACAGAGTGCTTGTCTAGGACGTTTGAATTCTGAGCTCAACACCAGGACCTCAATAGAAGACCACGAAAGTGGGAAATGACCTTCTTATGACCCCACTGTGCAGTGAGTAGAGACAATCAGTCTTAACGTCTGCCCCATAGCCACAGTTTGTTATGTGAGTTAATTTTATTAATCATCTTTGAGTCTAGATTTGTTACTTGCAGCCAAAAGTGTGATAACTAACACAGATAGCACTATAATTTCCTGTATTCTTCTTCCCCAGTATGGGAAAATATATGTACATTTCACTGGATCATCCTCATAATGCTATCTTTTGGATATCTTAATGATATTATTTATAAATTGTACATTAATGGCTCCTACTCTCATGGCTACTAGTGTTGCTGAGGTTATAAATAGTACTGACCATGATTTTGGAAACAAATAGAATTTCAACTAATTACACCTACCCACCCAGCTACCAAAATTTGTGAATGTCTTAAGCCAATAATATGAAGGGTTCCACGTCTTACGAATTCAGTCAGGTGTGTAGCTCAGTAAGTGTCCTTATTCAAAGTTTATTGGCCAAACCTCCACTAGCACAGAAATGTGCAGAAGACGATAAACGTTTCCAGTGACTTCACCACGGGTATATGTCTTTAGGAGTAAAGTAAAAATCTGCATTTGATTTACAGATGGCTGCAGTAAGAGAATGACATAAAGGAATCATTAAGAACAGTTACAAACTATTATTCCATTGGCCCCTCCAAACAAACTAAAAGATCTCAAGCTTGTTTACAAAAAAAATGAATTTTATTCTAAAAATGACATACTCTTCAGTTTGAGGCTGATTCTCAAGGGTCCAAGACTCAATTCTCTAACTTGAGGGCTAGGTGTTCATATTCAATGCACAAAACAGACTTCAAGGAGAGATCAGACTGTGAAGTATACAGTCTTCCATGATCACACATATGTGAATATAAAAATATGAGTATAAATATATCTTTTGCAGCCTTGAACATCTTCTCCAAATCTGGTTTCAAGCATCTTCTACTCAGCCTCTCCCCCAACCACCTGGCTGTTAGTCTTCAAGTTGAATATTCTCTCCAGCCACTGGTCCTCTGTCCACATTGGCACTTTCATCACCATGCCCAGTTTGAAACAGTTTCCTAACTGAGTGGCCATCAAGTATTGAACATTCTGTGAGATACTTGATAATGTATGCTGAATGCTGAGTGGGTGCTTGGGAGTGCACTTTTCTGGAGAAAGAGTTCAGATATTGCACCAAATCCTATCTCCAGTCTCTAGTATACTGCTTTGCATGTGTGTCACAGATGATTTATAAATATATGATTTGTAACACATAATGATTACATTCATTGTGGGTAGTTAGTACATGCAAATGACATGCCTTAAATCTTTTATGGCCCCTTTCTCTCTGTATCTTCCATGTCTTGATCCCTTTTCCATTTATAAAGCATCTACTTCCTGTTTCCTTTTATAAATCTTTTGCTTTGTTCTGAATGTTATATTTTTGGATTTCTCCTGTGAGAGAATTTCTGACTTGTGTGGCAAATATTTTTACTTAACATATATTCAAGGTGCATCTATTTTCCTGCAAATAACTCAAATTTATCCTTTATAGCACAGCAGTGTTCTATATGTACAGATATTTTCCTTATCTCTTCTCTCTTGCTGGACATAAATAGGTTGCTTCCAAGAATTAATTATGACTTGTGGGGCTATACACATTGGTATGCATGTACCACTGTAATGGAATGGCTTTAACTCTTTTTTTTTCTTTTCTTGTACTGGGGATTGAACTCAGGACCTTGTGCTTGCCAGGCAGGTGCAGCACCACTGAGCTACATCCCCAGCCCTGATGGCTTTAACTCTTTTGAAAAGATTCCTAGAAGAGGAATAACTAGGTCAAATGGCATTTCTGTTTTTTGAGAAATCTGAATACTGATTTCATTAATGGTTATACTAGTTTACATTCTAATCAGCACTGAAGCAGGGTTCCTTTTCCACTGTGGCCTCATTAGTGTGTTTTACTTGATTTCTTTGTCCCTTTTTTTGGATAGAATCGAAGGCAGGACTTTGCACTTAGTAGGCAGGCATGGTGCACTGAGCTAAACTTCCAGCCCTGTTATTTGATTTCTTGATGATTCCTTTTCTTTCTGAAGTAAAATTAAGTACCAGTGTTGTTTCACTTTGCATTTTTCTAATGGCCAGTGATGTTAAACTTTTTCATATATTCAGAGGCCGCCTGTATTTTTTCCCTCAAATGAATGAGTTATCCGCCTCCAAGAAACACTTATACTTTTTCTTCAAAGGAGTAAGATGCCTCCAGGAAACTGAGACAGGATGGCAGGAGAAATGAACCAGCAGGGAACAAGACTGTCCCCAAATCCAAGAAACGGAAACTTACCAAATAGAACAGTTAAACTATCATCCGCTGAACAGAGGTCAAATAATGTGTGTGAAGTTTTCACAGGACCGAAAAACAGAATGGTAGTTGATGAGCTCTGAAACTGCTATTTTTAGTCAGGATAAAATACTGCAGTTAGTTGAAAAATAAAAAGGAAGCACAAAGAAACTGAGTAAACTTTTTCATCAGATACTGGCTGTGAAATCGAAGCAAGAAACAGAATGGGGAACAACAAATTGCTACAAGAAGTTCTTCTTTTCTTCTAACGTATAAAAGACCTGACAATGCCCAAACGCCCCAGTGAGGAAGCCACTGGTACAGGCGAGGGTCCTAAAAAGCAAGAGCGGGATGTGAGAGCCTGGACAAGATGCTTATCACCTTTTCCAAAGAATCGGTATCAACGGAGTGAGTCTGAAGGCTTGGGGACACTAATGTGAGCAGGTTTCATCTTAAGATTTCTTTCTCTGACAGTGGGAGGTAGAATAAGCTGCTGAGAATAAAAGAGTGCAGTTATTGGTGTTATTAGAAATATACTAAAGATGTAAGTTCACCTTTTTAAATACCTAAGCATGGCAGTGGGAAGATCTTTTTGTACAGGGAAACCATGACCATTATCAAAGGAAAGACCTAAAATTCCTACTTCGAGGGCCTGACTGGTGGCGTAGTAACTGGAAAAGGAGCTCTCAAGTACATTATCCTGTCACTTCAGGGGATATGTCAAAAAAAAAAAAAAAAGAGAGAGAGAGAGAGAGAAATCCAGACAGAGGGACATCAGAAAGAGAAATACAGAGGAAAACCTCTCTGGAGTGACAGCTCTCAAAACACACCCAGGGCTCTTTGCTCTATTACTCTGCCAATGAAGCCAAGTCTAGACTAAAATCATTATGCCGAGGTGACAGGTTATGCTTAACCCCCAAACTGATGCACATTGGTTTAGTTTTTCCTCTTCTGCCTAGAGACCCCCAGAAGCAGCTGGTGGTATTATAACTAATCATTGCTACTTCTTCCTTTATTTGCTTCTTAAAGACCTACCAAGAGGATTCGTTTCTAAGAGCCCAGGTGAATTCACATGAGGTGAAGCATGAGGGATGTATAGGGATTCATGTAAAGAAAAACCAAAAGAGAAGTGGGAAGATATTGAAAGTTTTAAACACAAACAAATTTATGGTATCACAAGTCATCCAAAATGTTCTAGTACTTTAAAACTGCTACAAATTTAATGATAAATATCACTTCTTTAATTCTCCCAGGTTTGACTAATAGGCACAAACTTCCATGGAAACCTCATGAAGTGAATTACTTTATTTAAGCTCATAATTTCTAATAGATTGGCTGGCCTTATTCTCTCTGGATTTGGAGTATGCATTTTTACACTCTGCAAAGAAATAAACAGAAGTAGAAATGAGTGCTATGTCCTTGTCTTTATAAACAAGCAGCAATCCATACAGGAATAAAAACTGTATTATATGAAGAATGACCCTGAGAAAACTGACGGAAAACCAGACATTAGTTGTTAATTATCACCTAGTATTTTAGTGGTAGAAATTATAGTGGTTACATAAATGAATTTACTCCTGTATTTACGGGTGTACAAATATATATACTTTATTGAATTCTGCAAGAAACATTATAATTATAATCATTTAACAACTGATACCATTTTGAAATTTTGCATCTATCAATCACTAATATAATTCTGGGGCTTGGGATTTAGCTCAGTGGTTCCTGCATCTGCCCAGCAAGCTCAAGATCCTGAATTCAATCCCTGGTACCACATACCACAATGCAGGACATGGTGGGTCATGTCTGTCAACACAGTACTCGGGAGGCAGAGGCAGGAGGATTGCCGAGAGTTTGAGGCCAGCCTGGGTTACATAGTGAGTTCAGGGCCAGCTTGAACTACACAGTGAGACCCTTCCTCAAAACAAAACAAAAACAAAAAGTAATATAATTCTGTATTTCATGTTTAAATAAACTACTGTTTAAAGATTAGATTTTTAAAAATTTGTCTCAACCCATTCCATTCCTGATGATATCTCATACGTGGGTAGCTTTTTCTGACCATCACAGCACTGTGCTGATAATCAAAAGAGAACAGTCTGCAGCTCTGTAAGACTAGCGCCCCTTTGTGGCTCCAATGGCAACTCACACCACAGCAAACAGACTAAATATCCCTTGAATAGCTTCTCCGCATTATCTTATACCTCCCCACCTCAAAACTTGTACACTTTTCCGCCTATTCAAATAATTTCAAAATATCTTTCAATGAGTTTTTGAAATTCATAGCTCAAAAACTTTTCGTACTATCTGCACATTTCCATGGTATAAAAAACATAAAATCTATTAAATAATGTTTCCACCTTTTCTAAAAATGAAGAGCTCTGTGTATATCAGGTTCCTGGTTTAAAATAAACCCGGTTTAAAATAAAATCAGACTACTTGTTTTAGCATATGCCAGCATTTCAATTTTATAATGCCTCTTACGGAACAAAAAGTACCTCATATATGATTACTATAGACATCAGAAAAACAATATTTAGAAATAAAGATACTATTTGTTTTATGATTTCGAGTGCAAAAAAATGGTGGCAAACTAATTTTGCATTGTTGACGTTATTACGTGTCAGACTACATAATTTTTTTTAAAAATTGTTATTTGTGTATGAAATGAAGACTTGCCTTTAGCATGTCTTTACTGAGCACTGACTACATGGCAAGTATTGTTTGGGGGGGATTAAGGATTCACATGTAAAAAAAATTGTTCGTACTTTTCCACTCACAGATTTTATCTCATTTACATTAGAAAACACAACAGCAATAAAAGGTTATAAAGGTGTAGATGTCCTAAAATCTAGATTAAAAGGAAGTCACCAATCCCAAGATATGTGTCATTTTACATTGTGACATCTCTGAAATTAGTCACATCTTACAGTGTGGTTGGATCAGGAAGCCACAGAGATGAAGCTGTCACTACCTGTGATGCAACACAACTTGCAGAACGAGTATCACAGGCTTGGAAGAAACCATAAAAGCCCCCTTTTAAGAGTTCTTGATGACTCAAGATTCAATAAAACATGGGCCAGGGAGTTAGCTCAGTGGTTCTGGTGCCTGTCTTGCAAGCACAAGGACCCAGGTTTGATCCCCGGTAACCACATACCATACTGGGCATGGAGACTCACGCCCAGCAGCAACCAGTACCACACAGCACAGTGCCGGGCGTGGTGGCTCACGCCTGTAATCCCAGCACTTGGGAGGCAGAGGCAGGAGGATTGCTGTGATGTGAGTTGCAGGCTGAGCTCAGAGCCAGCCTGAACCACAAAGTGAGACCCTGTCTCAAAAAAAAAAGATTCAATAAAACATAAAAGTTGAAAGTATTTTCATCATATACAAAGAAAACGAAATTCAGAGAGCTTAAATCACTTGTCCTAATTCACCAAGCATGGTAGACAGGGTCAAGGTCTGTGTTTCATTTTCACCCTTCCACCAAGTGTTAGGTGAGACAGAGATGTCATGTATGATAAACAGATAAGAATATGGCTCTATTCCTGAGAGTATGGGCAAGGAATTCACTCCTTTGCCTTGGTTACTCCATTACCTGAAACAGCAATTTAATAAACCTCACAGTTATTCTAGGTATGAAGAAAATGTATGTTTAAGACTGACTGCAGAGATGGGCAAATGCTGAGTGTTCCATAAATGCCAAGTGCTTAAGGATAAACTTTACACTCAGTAGGATAGATTTTAAAGTTACCTTCAATTACCCCACAAGTATATCCGACCCACATCTAAGCATATGACTAAAATACTGGAAAACTAAATAGACTGTAAAATGTTTTTTTGTTTCAGTTTTTTTTTTTTTTTGAGACAGGGTCTCACTTTGTAGTTTAGGCTTACCCTGAACTCACTATGTAGCCCAGGCTGGCCTCAAACTCACAGCAGTCCTCCTGCCTCTCCTTCTTGAGTGCTGGGATTACAGGTGTGAGCCACCACACCTGGCCATAAAATATTTGAACTAATACTATAAAAATTTCCACTCTAAGTGGCAAAAACAATGGGATAAGTGTGTTTGAAGTGAGGGCAGGAGTTATTCTGAGGGGGATTAACTGCACTGTGTCTTTTACTGTAATAAAAATTTTAAAATTAAAATATTTATATATTTTGGGGCCGGGGAGTTAGCTCAGTGGTTCCGGCCGGCGCCTGTCTTGCAAGCGCAAGGGCCCGGGTTCGATTCCCAGGTAACCACATAACAATACTGGGTGTGGAGACTCACATCCAGCAGCAACCAGTACCACATACCACAGTGCCGGGCGTGGTGGCTCACGCCTGTAATCCCAGCACTCGGGAGGCAGAGGCAGGAGGATTGTGATGTGAGTTTGAGGCTGAGCTCAGGGCCAGCCAGAACCACAAAGCGAGACCCTGTCTCAAAAAAAAAAAAAAAAATTTATATATTTTGATAACTATAACAGACATACAAAAAACAAGTTTTGAGGTTAAAATTACTATAAGAAGGCAATTTTGTCAGAAGATGAGATAATAACTCATTAGAGTGCTTGCTTAATTACGGTACTTTTTCATCCATTACCAACTTAGTGTGATTCTAAATGGTGTGATTCTAAAAAGGAATCCAGATGCTTTCTAATGTTGTTACTTTCTGTTCAAATGGGATGCTCAGAAAGGGGGAAAAGTCTGCACATACACCCCATGACTTATTAGGTCAGCTCTTCGATTTGGGGAATTTAAGTGAAATTCTAAATTACAAAACATTATTATGTTGAGTCAATGTGCTTTAAATATTAGTTCATACCTTTTTGTTTTTATAAATAGAAACATTCTCAAATCAGCTCATTCTATATTCAAATATAGTTTCAACTGAGACTGAATCTCAGATATAGGTGAGTGCTTAAACCCTAACCTTATCTCACACTTGCTTCCGTTTCACTTAATGATAAAACATAAAGGAGAACTTATAGAGAGGAAAAGTAACTAATATACCCAAATGTATTTTCAGAAATTCCCGCAAATTAAAGCCTTACGAACAACTGTTACAACTAACTGCACAGAAGCAGAGTTCAAGAATCTTCTGAACATTTTCAGTCTTAATCTATTCTCATCAGTTACTTTTTAAGAACGATTTTGTTAAAAATCTCACAATTATGTTTGTAATTTTTAGAAATAATCCTTGTTCTATACAAATGGTAGATATTTTCTACGATCAACATCTGTCTGGGATAGGACAGCCCGGTTGCATGTAGTCGGATTAGCAATAAAGAGTCTTATTACGAACTCAGAGAATCTCGGCGAAATCATAAAGACTAAGACTCAATGAAGTTAGCAGCTCCACGGTGCATTTGGAGGAGACCCTTAACTTCCGCAGCCCAGGAGTTCCTAGCCCGCCTCACCTCTTTCCGTTCCAGTCTCCGGACCGCCCTCTGCCTCCCACAAGCCTGTCACACAGCCTGCCCAGCTGCAGGCTGCAAAGTGACAGGAACGAAATTGTTTGCGGACAAAGATGGGCTGGGCGGGAAGTCCCACGGTGCCAAGAGATGACTTCTCCAGGAAGACTTGGCAAATTACAGACTTGGCGTGTACAGTTCCTGCAACCGTTTTAGGGATCCCCGCCACCCGGAAGTCTCATCCTTTATGTTCTGACGCCACTCCCTGAAGCCCAAGCTCGGAGCGCCATCTGGGAAACCATAGATTCGATCGCCATTGGCGGAACCTTCACTGGTGGCAGCCATGACAGTTGCATCCGGGTATCCCACGTCCTTCGTCTCCCGGAAATGACCCAGCGCGGAAGGATCTGCGTGTGGTTGAGGGAGACTGAGGTGAAGGGGCTCCAGGAAGTGGGTGCGACACAACAGCTAGGGGCGGGCCTTTGGAAGAGTGTAGTCCTAATGCCGTCGAAAACGTTTCTGCCTGTTAAGCTTCAGTAGCAGTGTTGTGCCGTTTCACACTTTCAGCAACTCTAAGAACAGAAGCTATTATCATTTCTGTTTTATCACTATAGGGAAGCTGAGGCTAAAAGAGGGCAAATACCCGGTGATGCCGGCCTAACCCAGACTCTAGCACTCCCTGAGTATTTCATTTTGGGAAGCTCAAGTCCTTGGAGTAGGTGTCCTGCTGTGTTACTTAGGCAAGTATCTGGTTCAGCTCAGCATCCTGTTTCCCAAGAAATGACAGTCCCAAGCTACAGCTGCTATGATATTTAGGAAAGACTTTTTACTCTGCCTTCTTTGGGGTACAGGTTTTTCCCTCTGGTGTTGGGGGGTCCAACCTAGGGCTTTGTGCTAATGTATGGTTTTAAGCAATTTGTTTCAGGTTCAAAGTTTTTATCTTCAATCCCCATGCTCCTTTGCTCACAGTTGCTTATTAGTGATCTCTTAACGGTGACGTAAGAAGAAATGCAGTGGGAAGATAAGAGAAGAATGAGGCAGGGACAGTGGCCGATGTGGAGCAATAAAGGAAAATGCTAATTTAGGAGCTGAGTTTTACTTTGAAATACCAAGGTGATATGTAGCGACCTTCTTATCCAAGGCCTGGCACAACCTCGTTACCCGCTAGCAGCTAGAATCACATGTACTATACAACTTCCTGCTCACAGTGATAACTCTTCCTCACAGTTAACATTTATGCTCATATTTTGACAGAAATTTGATGTTAGGGAACAAGAAATGTGAAGTAAAACTCCATATTTCTCTCAGTGTCCCCTCTTTATCAAATCGCTCATTCATACCATGATTAGTAGCATAATGCATATTTTCAAAAGAAGTATCTTTGTTAGTCTGAGAACTCTGAGAAAATGTCAGAACAGAATTAAATTGAGGGGATTGTATTAGAAAAAAACATGAATGAGAATGAGAGAGAGCAAGAGATGCTCCAAGAGCCATCACAGTCTGAAGCTGAGTGAAGGAGAGAGAGCAGGAAGGGTGGTGGAAATGTCTTGAGGTGCTAACCAGTCTTACGGAAGATTTAGCACGGTTGTTGTGAATCGTTAATTTAAAATCACCACTTCTCCTAGGAACCAGCACGGCACTCAGTCGTAGGCTCTAGCAACACATGGGCACCTGTGTGGTTAAGGATTTCCTAACACAGCACCTGGGATCTTGATCAGTTTTGCTTCTTGTATTTGGCAACCACAATCCAAGAACTGGTTTTGTAATTGTTGAAAACATTCACTAGTTCCAAGTCTTGAAAGACATTTTGTTTTTTTTTGAAACTGACCGTATTAGGAGGCATTTTGTAGACACGGTTGTATATCTCTATTCTCCTTCAAATCTAGTGAGAAGGGCTTCATATCAGAAAATTTGATAAGTGTGCCCTGATTTTTAAAGGTGTAATACTATGCTGACTCACATCTGGGAAATTCCAAGAGTGAGGAAGATGGACCAGTAGGAAGTTTGGGCAGAGGAGAGAGGGAGAGTATATGGGGATCAGCCGTCACTGCCACAGTTCATCAGTGCGCGTGGGTGTTTCTTGTGTGTCAGATGTGGAAAGCGTGAAAGAGTGGTCCTGGATCCTTCTGGATGCACCCAGGAGGACCGTCTGCAAAGGAGGTGAAATTTCAAGAGAGTGTGTGTGGTGTGGATTATCAGACAACACGTGGCTATAGACAGTGAAGTAACTGGAGAAATAGAATACTGTACTTATCTAGGGGGAGCTACTCTTCACAGTTTTCCTGGAATTTTTCCTCTTCTGGCTGAAGTTACAAGTCCCAAGTTGCCTTCAGTTCTGAGCAATTCAGGACTGTGGGTAATTCAGCCTTGTCAGTGAGAGGATCCCTGGCAGGGACCCTTCAGCAACAAAAATGTCACTCATAAGAGTAATTCAAGTTGAAGTTTCACACAGATCCATCAAATGGAAAGGCAGCTTATGACCCTGCCAGTGTTAAAGCAGATTTTTATAATAATTAGAAAATGATGCTGAAGCCAGATAATTCCTAGTATGCTTTTGGAGCACTTCTTTGCTGAGTTACCAAGTACCGTGGAGTAGGTGGCTCACACAACAGAATTGTTTTCCTCTCATAGTTCTGAGGGCCAAGGCCAAGTCCAAGGTTAAGGTTCTGCTAATTTGCCTTCTGATGAAGGAATGTCCCCTATTTTGCAGATGGCTGCCTTCTCCTTGTCTTCCATGGGCGTGTCTCAGTGCCTGTTTGAAGACAGAAGGAGAGCAAAGGACAGAGAGGAAGGGAGGGGGGTGGAAGGGACCGGACACTAATCCGGTCCAACCAGCAACTCACACTCATGACCTCACTTAACGTTAATTACTCCTGTAGAAGACTCATCTCTAAATTTAAACTTAGCCACACTTGGTGTCAGTGTTACAATGAAGGTAGAGCACTCGGTAGCAATGGAGTGATTCTGAAACACCTTTGTGGAGGAAATATGACTTTGCGAACTTCTGTAGTTTGTGCCTTAAAGCTGCTCACGTATGAATGTTTGGGTTGCTAGCCTTTGGCACAAGAGGAAAAAAGGAATAGGAAAAGGTGGAGCCAATGGTGAAAATTAGGTCTTTCAGGGTGTGCCCTTGGAAGGCATGGTGGAACCCTGTCGGCTTCTTCGTTTCTTTTGTAGTTCCCTGTAGTGAGGTGCGCTGCTTTACTCTACACACGCTGTTACAGTGTTGTACTACTCTGCCACAGAGCCAGAGCAGTGGGCCAGTGGATCAGGGACTGAAACCTGCAAAACTGAGGAAAAATAAGTTTTTCCTTTTTATAATTTAGTTACAATAGTGATGGAAAGCTTGCTTTATGCGTGAAAGTAAACACTGCAATGTCTGGATATAGTTTGTGAATCTTTTAGAGCCTACCAGACATTGTGTTAAAACTGTAAAGGAAAGTTGTATATGTAGAGGACTGCTTTTTCTGTCCTACAGTAGAGAGAGTTACAAGCCAACACACTACTCTTGGCTCATGATGAAACCCACACAGACTCTATCAATCATCAGGACTGTTCTGATTAAGTATGGTGTGGTTTATATTTATGAAATTGTAATTTTAAAAAAACTTACAATGTTTATTAACATTTTACAATATTTTATTTATTTATATTGATTTATTTTATTTTTTGTAGTTTAGGCTGGCCCTGAGCTCAGCCTTGAACTCACAGCAATCCTCCTGCCTCTGCCTCCCAAGTGCTGGGATTACAGGTTTGAGCCACCACGCCCAGCACTGTGGTATGTGGTTACCAGGGATTGAACTTGTGTCCTTTCCTTGGGCTTGCAAAGCAGGCACCAGGACCACTGAGCTAAATCCCTGGCCTGCTGCTACAACATTCAAAAAGATAAAATAGTTGTAAGATGCCAAGTTTAAAGTACATAAAGGATAAAATGCTATTTTTGTTAAAAAAAGACAGACTTGCACTTTCTCTAACATCCACTTGACTGTTCTGGGGAGTGTAGCTGTTTATTCTTTGAGGGCTATAGTAGTTGGAATTAGCTTTAGTCATGAGCGTGGAGTAAGAGAAAGCTCAAAAATAAAAAAAATTAAATGTAAATATATTTTTACACACATACATTTATTTTTTCAAGCAATCTAGATGAAACCAGCTTAGGTTTAATATGATGATTTGTATGGGAAGGATTACAGACTCTTGATAACTTGTTGTCCTATTAAATATTCCTTCAGTTTTCTTAAGTCACTTCATGATCCAGGAAATAGGAAGCACTAAGGAATTCAAACAAAATCACAGTTCCTCTGTTTAAGGACAAAAAAATCCAAAAGTTGTACACAAGTGGAAAAGATAGTATTTTCCAAGCTCAGAGTAAGGGTTGAGAGTGGTGCAGAGAGAGAGAGAAATTGAGAGTTTTTTAAAAAAAAAATTATTCTAGGGGCTGGGGACTTAGCTCAGTGATTCCAGCACCTGCCTTGCAAGTGCCAGGGCCCAGGTTTGATCCCTGGTAACCACATACAACCGTGCGAGGTGTGGCGGCTCACGCCTGTAATCCCAGCTCTTGAGAGGTGGAAGGATTGCTGTGAGTTCCAGGCTGAGCTCAGGACCAGCCCGAACTACAAAGGGAGACCCTGTCTAAAAATAAATATTCTATAACAGTGGTCAGCAAACTGTCATTCATTGGTCAGTTTTGATAAGCAGAAGTTTATTGGAACGTAGTTATGTCCATTTTACCTGCTGCTTGTATCTGCGCATTCTTCCAAAAGATTTTGTTGACATATAATTCACATCACATATAGTCAACCTGTTTATTGTGCACAGTGGCTTTTAGTATTTACAGAATTGTCCATCACATTCTAAAACATTTTTATTATCTGTTTTAAACCTCACACTCTTTAGCTGGCTTCCCATTCTCTCCTGTCTGCCCCCTCCCTGCCAGTCACTCATCTTTCTGTCTCTTATTATACTTATTGTGGACTTTCCATGTAAATGGAATCATGTAATATGTGAGCCTATTCATTAATGCAATAAATGTATTCAATTTTTGTCATTATAAAAAAATGACAAATAGTAGAGTTTAATAGGAAACTTGTCAGGTCATTCAAACATGTAACATCTTTTAGCACAGATTTTAGGGAGAGCCCGGCCCCACTCTCACTCCTCATTGTCATCATTGTGGAGGTGTTGATTTTCATAGTTAATACAAAATAGGACAGAAGGGAATGAAAATAGGGAAAGTTAAAATGGAATAAATTTCAGTGTTGTTATCAATGTTCAGTGATTTTTCCTACTTTACAAATTCTTAGAAGAATTTGATTAATTCCCAGTTTTGTGAATTTTGGCAAATTTTACAACTTCATCCTCCTCAGCTCTGAAAGGAAGAATTCTTTTCTTTCTACTCAAAACAGGATCTTGCTTTGTAGTTCAGGCTGGCCTTGAGCTCACTGTGTAGCCTAAGCCAGCCTCGGACTCACAGCAACCCTCTTGCTTCTGCCTTCTGAGTGCCGGGATCACAGGTGTGAGCCACCATGGCGGGCACTGTGGTGTGTGTTTACCTGGGATCACACTTGGGACTTTGTCCTTGCCACACAGACACTGGGAACATTGAGCTAAATCCCCAGCCCTGATGGAAGAATTTTCAGAAGTCCTTACTATGCCATTCACATTGATATGACCCAAATACAATTAATGTTTATAATCTCTTTCCGGTTGCTTTGAAGTTTGCACGTTTATCAATTTTTTTGCAAAATATATATGACATGATATGCTCTTTTTGTTGATTTTCTTGGTCCATATTATCTTTGCATCTTGTCCTTTGTGTCTAGCTTCTTTCACTTAGCATAATGTTTTTAAGATTCACCCGTATTGTAGCATGTATTAGTACCTCATTTCTTTCTATGGCCGAATAATATTCTATCATATGGAATACTACACGACATTTGTTTATTCATCAGTTGATAGACTTCGGGTTGTTTTTTGCTTTCTACTTATTGTAAATAATGTTTCTCTAATCAGTAGTAAATATGTTTCAGGCTGGCCATCTATTTTCATTTATTTTGCCTATGTACCTAGGAGCAACATTAGTGGGTATTAGGGTTACCCTTGCTGAGGTAGTTGAAGGAACTTCTTGCTTGTTTTCCAAAGTGGCTGCATCACTTTACGTTCCCACCAGCGCAATGTGACTACTCTAATCTCTCCATATCCTTGTAATGATTATAGACATTTTGATAGTTGAAAAGTAGTATTTGAGTGTGATTTTGCATTTACTTGATGATCAAAAATCTTATATACCTTTTATGAGTCTATTGCTTATTTATCTGCTTTGGAGGAATGCCTATACAGATCTTATTTCTATTTTTAATTGTATTATATTTTTATTAATCAGTTATGATTATTTATATATTATAAATAAAATTCTCTTCACAGAAATATAGATTTTTAATATTTTCTCCCATTGTGTACGTTGCTTTTTCCCTTGTGTTCTGGGTATTCTTTGAAGCACGAAAGTTTGCATGTGTGATGACAGTTTGATCTGGTTTTTTCTTTTGTTGTTTATATTTTGACCTTGTTTACAGCTAGTTTTGCATCACAGCAGCAGACTTGAATAGTCTTACTGGAGACAACATGGTCTAAAGCCTAACCTATTTACTCTCTGGCTCTTTAAGAAAACATTGCCAATTCTTATATTCTGACTCTGAAAACCTTCCCTAGAGCATACCAGAACAGAGTTTGCTAAGTGTTTCAAGTATGTCTTTTTATTTCTAATAAAAAATCTTATTTTTACTTTTTATGGTGCCAAGCATCACAGAGGCTACAGATCTTCCATAGTTTTACCACTCTGCCAAAACTTTTAATCTTGGGCCGTGGATTTATCACAGTGGTTCCAGTGTCTACCTTGCAAGCCCAAGGGCCCAAGTTCAATCCCAGGTTTGATTCCAGGTAACCACATACAACAATGCCACATTAGTGACTCACACCCACCCACAATCAGTACTAAATCCCATGGTGCCTCACGCCTGTAACCCAGCACTTGGGAGGCAGAGGCAGGAGGATCGCTGAGCCTGAGCCTGTGTTCAGGACCAGCCTGAACTACAAAGCAAGACCCTGTCTCAAAAAACTAAAAAAAACCCAAAACCAAAAAACTTCTAATTTTGAGTATTGACAGAATTATTATCTTTGCTGTAGTAAGAGTAGAGAGAGAGAGAGAGAGAGAGAAAGAGAGAGAGCTGGGACCTTCTTTATGATGATGAACTTGGAAACTAATTACAACCAAAGTAAGCATTATCATTTCTGCTCCCTGCATTTTCCTAAGTACTGGCCCACAACTCACTGAGAGAATTACATTTAATATTGGAAATGACTTCTGGATTTTTATTGCAATGCATTCCTGTCTTTTCTAAAAGTAGAGCTATCAAACAAATGTTTGCATCTGAATATATGTCTCCAAGTACTACCTGGATATGCAGTTTTAAAGAAAGAAATCAGTACATTAAGGAAAAACAACATCAAAAAATGGTGATCAGAAAGAGAACCCTGTGGTTTCTGCAGTTCTCCAGCAAGTGGGCTTTATCCCTCTCCTCTCTAAGGTCTGATTTTATAAGCAAGGAAGTTCTCTTTTTTATTTGAGCTTTTGTGCTGGTACTTGGAACCCCAAGTGCCTCAACTAATACAGAAAGTAAACCTGCTAAAACAGTTGTATGCTATAGCATTATTCATGGCTAAAGGAGATGGTTTTTAGAAATAAAAACTTGAAAGTATGACAAGCTATTTATTACCCACTGTGACAGAAACGAATAGTGACTACTATTATCTGTTTTTTTCCTGTTTTCTATGGGCACACAGCTGGGCTGTTTCCCAGCTCCTTTGCGGGCAGAAGTCAAACACTGAGATGTTACCATTGGAATGTGAGAAGTGATGTTTTATTTTGCAGTTGTGGTTATGATTTAGTGTTGGATTATATTTTTCTCCTGAAGGCTAGATGTGGAAAGTTCATGAACTCTACCTCTAGGGAAAGGTGAGTCACTCACCATGAGTACTGTAATTCACTGAGTGACTATGGAGAGTTGGATTCGTCACTCAGTCCTCTCACTACACAGGGAGGGCACTGGACTGAGATATAAAGAAACAGTTTTCCTTTACTCTGCTAAGATACTAAAACTTAAAAATAGTACCAGGTATCCTACTCTGTTATATCCACAGCTTTAATACACTTTCTATAATCCAGTTATGGTTGTGTACATCTGTAGGGCTACTTACTTGGGAGGCCGAGACAGGAGGATTGCTTGAACCCAGAAGTTTGGGGCCAGCCTGGAAAACATAGGAAAACTCTTAATCAAAAACAAAACAAAGCAGCAGCAGCAGCAGCAACAACGACAACAACAACAACAAAATCACTCCTTTCTGGATTTTGATGAGACTGATTCATTAGGACAAAGATACTGTGTAAATATTTCAGTCATTTGAATAAATATGATTAAGATTTAACTGAAGTTATAAGAAATATTATGGGGCTATAGCAGTTGGTACTCTCTATTCAGAAAGGTACATATAAGTCCCTCTATCCTGTGTGTCATTTTCTTAGCAATGCTCAGAGAAGAACAAATATAAAGATAAAATTTTATGTGGGTAATCTACCAGATAGTTAACTACTCTGATGAAAATGAGGAAACTGTCCTTTTCTGTTTCTACCACTGTAATCTCTCATAATTTACATTATTCCAAACATATTCTATTGAGGCAAGAGAACAGATGGTAACTGTTTATGGTTCTTTAGAGACCACCTCCCTTATTTCTTGCTCTTTTACTAGGACAAACAACAGATAAATGCACAGTCTTTAAAGATGGTTCTAAGAAGTCTTTGGTGACACCCTAAAGAACTCATTTGGCCCTGTACTTGTAGACTACATGCTGCCTCACCACAAGAAAACCACCTCAATACTGGCTTTCTTCCTCCAAAATAAGTGACAATTTTAAAAAAAGTATTAGGCCTCCAAGGGCTCCTCTCCTCATAGCTTCTCTAAAACTTTCACTGAGATATGCTTTCTATTAAAAATGATTTATTGGACATTATTTGTAGCTAAGGTAGCTAAAATTATTACCAACTGATTCCTTCTTAACCCCAAACCTACCATTTTACCTGACCTGTAAAATTCAGCCTGGCTCCACAGGTCTGATGTTAATCCTTTTAAGAAGTGGCATCTGGGGAAGATGCAGGAAAGAAAAATCTCCTTCCTGGATTTGGTGGCTTCTTGAGAACATGTTTTATATTCTGCCATTCTGCTGGGCAGGTCCCTCTGATATGGGCATCTAAAGGGGCCACTTTCTGTAGTGTTTGGTGCCAATGCTCAACTTTAAGCTTGAATAACTGAGTCATAGAACAGCATAAGACTGTGTCTCTCCACCCACTGCTCCTGTTACCTACTTCTCAGATCCATGTGGGAGCTCCTCAGAAGCTCTGCGGGCTGGCTGGCTAGTGATCCAACCACTCAAACTTGATGCATTAATGACCTGGTGCTGCCTCTCCCCGAGACACATAAAAAATGCCCTGGGTTTCTGTGATCCCCAGTTCTCATAGTGTCCACACTACTAGAAAAAGTCAGAGGAACTGGGAAACATGGAGAAACGTGTGCCCATGGAAAACAGGAAACAACAGATCGTGGCAGTCACTATTAGCTTCTGTCACAGTTGGTGCTCTGACTGTTCTGCGCACTTGACTTCTGTACCATGGCCCATCCACCAGTCTTAGCGCACGGAGGCCCCAGGGGTTTTTTTCTGCTTGTCTAGCAAATAAGCATGTGTTTGCTTTTGCAATATTGCTATTTAAATATACTTCAATGTCTTTTACTAAAGTTTTATACTTTCTATACAAATATCTTGCATATTATTTTTCCGTTTATTCCTAGCACAGAACTTCATATTCTAATTCAATAGTAAAATGTGTATTATCATTAAATTTTTACTTTTATATCACTTTGTCAGGAATGCAACAGAGTTTTGTATATTGGGCTTGTGTTCCATCAACTTTTCTACACCTTCATATTTATTTTAATCATCCATAGACAGAGTTTGTTGAATCTTCTAGATCCAAAATCATAATCATCTGTGAATAATGAGACATTCTTCTTTTTAATATTTATGTTTTTGATTTCATTTCTTACTTTATATACCTCCCTGTACACAAAATATAACTTAAAACAAAAATGGTGCTGGTGTCACTTTTGCTGCTGGTGTCCAATAGAATGCTTTTAACTTTCCACTCTTAGGTATGAATTTGTAATGTTTTTTCATATGTATGCTTTATCCTTTGAGAAAATTCCTTTGATATTTTTAATACAACTTAGTTATTTCATTGGTGTTTTATGCCTAATGATGGTATATTATTTTCCTTTTCTCATGTAATAATTTCCCACAGACTTACCAGTGTGGAACACCACTAATTTATTATCTCATGGTTCTGGAAATAAGTCTGGCAAGGATAAAAATCAAGATTTCAGCAGAGCTGTACTTTTCCCAGAAGCCTAGCGGAGAATCTGTTTCCTTCCCCTTTTAGCTTCAAAAGGTCAGATGCATTCTTTGGCTCAAGGGTTTTCCTTTATTTTTAAAACCATCAGCATAGCATCTTTAAATCTCTTGCACTTTGATATTCCCACTTTCTGTTGTAAGGACTTTTGAGTTCAAATTGAGCCCACCTAGATAAGTCAGTATAATTTACTATCACATGGACTTTGAACCTACTCATATGTGCAAAGTTCCTTTTAAAATGTAAGGTACCATAGATTTTAGGGGAATAGGATGTATACTTCTTTGGGGAGGGAGCAGAATTCTACATGACACAGGTGAAAATATTGATTATTGGCTTTTAATTTTTTTTTTAGGTTTTTTTTTTTTTTTTTTTTTTTTGAGACAGGGTCTTGCTTTGTAGTTCAGGCTGGCCCTGAGCTCAGCCTCCAACTCACATCACAGCAATCCTCCTGCCTCTGCCTCCCGAGTGCTGGGATTACAGGCATGAGCCACCACGCCCGGCACTGTGGTATGTGGTACTGGTTGCTGCTGGGCATGAGTCTCCACACCCAGTATTGTATGTGGTTAACCGGGGAATCAAACCCAGGTCCTTGCACTTGCAATACAGGCACCGGAACCACTGAGCTAAATCCCCGGCCCTGGCTTTTAATTTTTTTGGTCTATGTCACTGTTTCTGGTTTTCATTTCATTGCTAAATCATATCATACTTTAAGATTTTTTCCAATAAATTTGTCTTCAGCTTGTGTGCAATCATAATAAAGACTACATGCTTGTCAATAATACAAAATGTTATCAAGCGAGAAGTGAAAGCATTTTTGCCTCTTCTTTCCAAGTTAGTGAATCCCATTATAGTGATTTAAGTACATTTAATAGTTTGCTTAAAATGTTTTCATTTTTTATTGGAATATTATACATATGAGATTATATCATCTTATAACCTAATTTGGAATTTTCACTCAATAATATATTGTAGAATTCTTTCTATGTCAAGACACATAAAATGAACTTCATCTTTTTAATAGATGCATAATATTCTATTGCATTCTATATTAAAATATTCTATTATATAGTGGTTCTCCATTATTTTTCTGTTACTAGACATTTATAGATGTCCTAGTTACTTTTCTCATTGCTGAGACTCAGTACCAACACCTACAAATAAAAAGGAGAAGCTTGATTTCAGCTCACAGTTTGTAGAGATTTCACCCCATAGTCAGTCCACTGTCTCTGAGACAGTGTGACATGGCAGAGGGGCATCACAGAGGAAAACCAGTCTATGGCAGACAGGCAGGAGGAAGCAAGCCGCAGTGAAGAGCAGCAGCAGCAGCTATTCTCCCTTTACCATTTATCCAAGGTAGGCTATATGCCTTTCTGGTGGTGCTACATACACCTAGAGTGGGCCGTATCATTATCCACACCCAGAACTATGGTGAACCAAACAGTGCACTAATCCAGTACCATACACCCTTAATTTCAGTATTACACACTCTAGATCCAACCACCTCCTAAAAGCCCCACTTACTAGCACAGGCGGCTAGTATCTAGGGGGACATCTAGATACAAACCATAACAATGGAGGTTCCAAAACTTGTAGTATTACAAAACAAAACTATAAAATTATTTGTTCATTTATTAATTCAACAAAAATTACTCTGCCCATAGGATGTTTTGGGCCCTTTTCCACGAAGCATCTTTGGTGGGAAGGAGGAGAAACAAGAAAGAAACAAGTAGGACAAATATATATGAACTAAATAATTTCACCTAAACATAAGTTCTTTTAAGATGATGTAGGAGGGGCAAGTTATAAAGAATAAAAGTATGAGTATAGAACTTCTTTTGGAGAAGCAGAAAGAACTGAGTTATTTCCAGAAGTAAACTCAGTCCTGAGTGGTGTGAAGGAGTCAGACCTGTATGATGAAGGCACAGAAAACAACAAAAACAAAGATCTTAAGACAGTAACCCGTTGGCAGTTTGAGAGGAAAAGAAGCCAGTGTCAGTTATGTTCTCGGTTGTAATCAGTAAAAGCCAGTGTGAAAAATTCAAACCAGTGGGGTTGAACTAATTATTGCAGCGAGCAACATTTATTATCATTAAAAGTGCTAAAATGTTTGCCATCATTGACTTAAACAAATAAAGAAATTACTAAAAGATACCTTCCAGCTCACAGAATCTCTAAGAGGATCAGAGAACTCAGTTGAGACTCAGACTGGCTAATACAGATTCCAAAAGTCACACCAAGAAATAGTTAGGTGAGACTATGTGGCCTGTGACTGATGGTGATGGACATTATGGACACCCAATAATGTCACTGACACAGTTGGCTCTGAAATTTCAGTGTTCCTGCTACCATCATCTAACTTTTATCTACAGCACCATTTTCCAATTTAAGCACGCAGAAATGATTTAGTTAAGTAGGTTTTATATTTTTATGTATTTTAGCTTATATTTTTATGTATTTGTATTGGGAGTTTTAGACTAATTTCCTAGAACTAGAGGTTTTTTAAAAAAAAAGCACATTTAATTTTTTGACAGGCCATGTTAAATCACCCCCAAAGATTGTAGTGCATTATGCTCCCACAGTTTATGAAGATGCTGATTTCATCGTCAGTTTTACATTTGTCTTGCAAAGTAGGCTTGTAGAGATTGGCATATCTGAACGTGATCTTGGATCTTAGAGTCAGTAAATTGTATCAGTGAGCAAATTAGTTCACTTCTCTGTTGCCATGATTGCTAATTGTCCTCTGAAGGCTATCCTCCTCTCCATTCTTATAGGACCCCAAATTTTACGCAGAGCTGTTCAGAATCAACACAAATTTACTGGTTTTCCATAGGCATAACCAATATCACATTTATGCCACTGAGTTAAAGTGACTGAAAACAGATTCTGAGTGTGAAGAAAGCTTAGAAAGATCTCAATTGATTTATTTTGCTTACTTATTTCTTTTTTAAAAAAATACATTTTATTTTATTTAATCACATTTCCTCATCATATTCCTTTTTATATATATGGAAATAATATAAAATTGAGTCCATGCTTAAAGAAATAAACAAGTTTTAGTAAGTACACACAAAAGATTTTAAGTGATATAAAACATTTTCAAAAATTAATGGAAGCCTTTTTTGTATCCAGAAATGTATCTCAGCAGCACAGTGCCTGCTTGGCAAGTGCCAGGCCCTAAGATCGCTTCCTGGTGCAAAAAAAAAAAAAAGCAACAAAAAAACAGTAGCTGTCTCTAATATCCATTCTTGCTCCCTTCATAGTAATGGAATTCTGGAGCTTAGCAGGGCCAAGGCAAAAATAAAGATTCAGCATTCCATGTGACTTGGTACGGACGAATGTGATAGGGCCGAAAAGATATCTGCAAATCTTAAGTTACACCTTTAAAAGAAAGGGTTGTACTTTTTCTTTCTTTCTTTCTCTCTTATTGACTGGGCTCAAGTTAAGTGGTGAGTCACTTTCTTCAGTCCATGGTGGAAGTAGTCACCGGGAGTGTGAACTTGAAAGCTAAGGTGAGACTCCACCCCTTCCTGTCTCTCCCTCTCCTTCCTGTCTGTTTTGAAGTGAGCCATGATGTTTCAGCCACATGCTCTGACATCATGCTCCGTCTCATGACAGATCCAGAAGCAGTGGGGCCAAATAAACATGCACTGAAACTTCTGACACCTTGAGCCCAAATAAACCTTTATTCCTTTAAGCTGTTCACTCAAGTATTTTGTCAGTGAAGAAAAGAAAACTGCTCGTTCTACTGTCAGCTGCCACACCGGCCCTGAGCTGCTTAAACCTAAACTGTTGCACAAGAGGGAAAAGAGTTTCAGGGCTGCGGGTTTAGCTCAGTGGTTCTGGCACCTGTCTTGCAAGCGCAAGGACCTGGGTTCGATCCCCGGATAACCACATGATTCCCCGGTAACCACATACGGCAATACCGGGCGTAGAGACTCACACCTACCAGCAATCAGAACCACATACCACAATGCTGGGCGTGGTGGCTCAGGCCTGTAATCCCAGCACTCGGGAGGCAGAGGCAGTAGGACTGCTGTGATGTGAGTTTGAGGCTGAGCTCAGGGCCAGCCTGAACTACAAAGTGAGACCCAGTCTCAAAAAACAAAAAAAGAGGGAAAAGACTTTCGATTTGCTGTTGGATGGTGTACTTCTGAGTCCCTATAAAGACTCTGAACTTATACTGTAAAGAATACAATCTATTTCATTGACTTGTGATAAATATTAAGCTCGTGTGTGTAGGGTGCTGAGTACAGGCTTATCATAAACATGTTTAGAAGTACCATAATGTCTTAAATTCTCAAAACAAGCTGTGACAAAGTTTAGATTTTAATTCAATGTCTTTTTCTTTTCTTTATGCGTTCAATAAATACTAAGTACTACATGTAACAACTGCACATGACCATCAAGTATGGAATGGGGAACAAGCACAACAATTTTTAGTTATGAGAACATTCCCAGTGAAAATCTAGGAACTATAGTACAAATATTCAGTTTCTCCTCAGCAGGAAGGTCTTGAAGAGGAGAAATCTGTCTGATGGTTCTGAGGATGGGTGAGAAGTAGTCTGGAAAGATCAGCAACTCAGCAGCCTCTTTGACTGCCTGTCTGTGCCCCACTCACGACTGGTGAAAGCAGTCAATAACCCTAAATAACTTCCTTTCTTCTGGATCATGGAGCCTGCACTGAAGGCTAATAAGAAAGTTCAACTAAAAATATGAGTTCAACCAGTTATCACTAACCATTTAAGGAGTATAAACTTTATGAAAGAAGGAAACAAGAGGAGAATTCAGAATCAACGAAACAACTAATAAGTCAGATCAGTGTTCTCAGAGGAGAGTAGTATTTGACACATAAGAACAAATGGTTTTTTAATTGATAAATATGTATTTAGGTTATTTTCAACTTTTCATTGTGAACATTCTAGGCAGTTTTTGTACACATTGCTGCTGGATATGTTCTTAGGAGTGGGTGGGTGAACCATAGGCTGTATACACAGCCAGCTATAGTTGATAGGTTCTAATAATTTTCCAAAGTGGTAAACCAATTTACATTTACCCAAAAGTACATGAGAGTTACAGTTGCTTCATCTCCCTCATCTATATTCCAAACTTTCTTTTTTTTTTTTTTTAGGTTTTTTGAGACAGGGTCTCGCTTTGTGGCTTAGGCTGGCCCTGAGCTCAGCCTCCAACTCACATCACAGCAATCCTCCTGCCTCTGCCTCCCGAGTGCTGGGATTACAGGCGTGAGCCACCACGCCCGGCACTGTGGTGTGTGGTACTGATTGCTGCTGGGGTGAGTCTCCACACCCAGTATTGTATGTGGTTACCGGGGGATCGAATCTGGGTCCTTGCGCTTGCAAGACAGGCACCAGAACCACTGAGCTAAATCCCTGGCCCTCAAACTTTCTTTTTTAAAAATAAATTTTATTTTTTCCTTCCTTATGTAAAGATCTTTGTTTCCATTTTCCTTCTATTTGCCCTTCTTTCTTGTCCCTTTCTTTCTTTCTCCCTCCATCTTCCTTTGAAGAACAAGTGATTTTTAAAAACACAAGTATATTTGAAAAATATAATTGTTTAAAATAAAACTTCAGTACATAGACGGGGCAGCAGAATAGTTGTAGCTGGAGACTGGTATGATGGTTGGTAGTATGGACACAAGGGAATAAGAAGAGAGATAAGACTGGCGAGTGTGAAGACAGTGATGATTATGTTAAAGGCATTGTCTTATGCTTGTTGTGCACATAAATCCTTATATAATTCTCAGAACAAACCCAGTAGGAATGGTCTAATACTTATTCCTGTTATACTGATAAACATAAAGCATAGAAAGAATCAATATGAGACAAAATCCCTTATCTAGTGCACATGAGCCAATATTTTATTATAAAAAGTCTGGTTTTTAAATTTGTATTTCAAACATTAGGTTATACTACAATGATAGAATATTGAAATGAACTACTGTGAGGCATATAGGGTCAATCCAAAAGCATAACAATAATAATTTCTCAGAATGAAGACATGAATCCTTAAATTGAAAGACCCTGTCTATATTGGACATATCATAGAGATGCAGGAATATATTTTACTGAAATACTAGAAAGGCAGGACGAAGATACAATCTTAAAAGTTTAGAGGGACAGCCTACAAAAGGAATGAGAATCATCAAAGTCAAATTTTCATCAGTAATAGTGGATACGAAAAAGGTCGGAAATATGTTTAAAACATTACGAAAAAGAAATTTGAACCCAGAATTTTATTTTCAAGGTGTCTCTCAAGCCAAAGATGAAAAAAAGTATATTTTATATCTCAAAGTCTCAAAAATATATCACCCGCAGACTTCCACATATTGTAGAAAGAAGCAGTGAAATATATGAAAGAGTTGTATGTGCAGTTAGTAAAATTTATTATTGCTTAAATAAATATTGTTTATGCAGTGTTTCTCCATAGCAGCCTGACAGGTATATTTTACATTATCTTTTTGCCAGAGATTATTTTCCAAAAGCAAACATGACAATGGTTTCAGTCCACTTGCTTTTCCAGACACTGTCCAAGAGTGGAGACAGAATCTATATTTTTTTCCGTTGAGGTTAAGCAGCCTGTAATGATTTGATGCAATGAAACTTCTGAGGATTTCAAGACATGGAGTCAGCCCTACTCTCTCTCTGTGGGAACATTTGTTCTGGAGAAACCCGCCAGAAGGAAGCTGTGAGGAAGTCAGAACTAGTCTACGAGGAGGGGTAAGAGGGCAAGCCTCCTGGGGAAGGGGAGAGGGGAGCTATTTTGGGAGGTGGTTGCCTCCAGAGTGTATGATGCTGGGATTAATGGTGTGTGACTAATAAACCACTCTACACGAGAGAGGTTTCTTTGGCACCACTCTAATCCTGTAGTCTAAAACAAGAGAAAATGGGCAAAAAGATGCTGTGAAGGCCCCTATTGCTTTAGATGTCTTCTCCCGCCATGAACTGTTGCCCCTCTGCCACCCTTCTTTGGAGCCAGCCAGTTGTAGACTAAATCTGCTGTGAACTGTAAGCCAAATGGCCCTTTCCCTCTTTAACTTTGGGTGTCAAGTGTTTTGACTCAGCGGAGAGAAAATCCACCTCCTAGCTTCTGACTGCACAGGTTGGCAGACGGTCCTAGTGCCAAGCCTTTGAGCGTCCCTGTTACAGCTCCAGACATGGTCCACAGGAGAGGCGAGCCAAACCCTCTGTGCACTGTCTAAATCACTCACCCACAAAGTGAGTAATCATTTAAATTTGTTGGCTTAAATATTGAGTTTTGGAGTAATTTTTCAGTCATAAAACTGAAATATACTGATATATTGAAAACGTAATACTTTCTCATCAAAATCACAAACTGCTTAGTAAAGATATTGTCTTAATTATTTTTCCTCATTGCTGAGACAAAATGCACAATAGCCAAAGTTGAAGGAAGAAAAATGTATTACAACTCACAGTTTGTAGAGGTTTCAGTACATATTTGGCTGCTTCCAAGGCCATTTGGCATGGCAAGAGGGGCATTGCAGAGGAGAAATAGCCCATGGCAAGCAGGCAGGAGACAGCACGGCACCAGCAGCAGAGCCTTTCTAGTCCCATCGGGGCTGTAAGCTTATTGTTGAGTGCCGCTCACAAAAGGTGGCACACTCTTCAGTGTAGCATCGTAGATCTAGTCAAAAGCCCCGCCTATCACCATAGGAGGCTCATACAGCTATATTCTAACAAAAAGGAAGGATAAATAAAAAAGAACTAATATCTCAGAAGGAAGAGCTAAGAGATTTGGATAACCATTCCTGTGCAGGATTTCAAATGAGTTGTTTTTTCTCACTTTGTAGTTCAGGCTGGCCCTGAGCTCACTACATAGCCCAGGCAATCCTAGAACTCACAGCAATTCTCCTGCCTCTGCCGGGATTACAGGCGTGAGCCACCACGCCCGGCACTGTGGTATGTGGTACTGGTTGCTGTGGGAATGAGACTCCACACCCAGCATTGTAGTATGTGGTTACTGGGGATCTAATGGGGGGGTCCATGCGCTTATAAGGCAGGTGCTGGAACCACTGAGCTAAATCCCCAGCCCTCAAATGAATCCTAATGAAAGAACTTTTAAGATTTGCCCAACTGGATTTCAGAATTTATGTGAACCTTACGTTTGGTCCACCACTCACCTCATTCCTTTCCCTCCTACTTTTTAATTTTACTTTCCATTTTTTTTGTACCAAGAATCAAACTTAAGACCTTGCAATTGTGAGGCAATCACTAGCATCATTAAACTAAATCTCTAATAATTCCTACTTGCCTCCTACTTAAAAAAAAAATCTATAGCAATTATTCCATACCTGTATCACCATTGTATTTGACACAGAAGATTTGGATAACATGTCTTTTTAGTTCATGTGACTTCAGATTCACAAGATCAATACCTGAGGAACTTTTATTAAGGACCTACAATGAAGGTCCACACCTGGACCTGACTCCAGTATAAAATTTTGGTCTTTGAGCTCATGCTGTGATGAAACTTTGGAAGGTGACTCTGTTCTGCATATGAAAGGGACAGAGGGTGGAATGTGGTAGGGAGCCACCAACATGACTTCCAGTGGTTTCTGGCTCTTGGCATTGACACGCTTGTCCTGAACTGAATATGGCTGGCATCTATAACTAGTGAGATACTGTGTAAAACAGAGTGTGACTTCTGTGACTATGTGATAAAGAACAGTCGTTTCCCTTTTGTGTTCTCTTGGATCACTGGCTTTGGTGGCGCAGCTGCCATGTTAGAATCACGTTCAAGCGCACTGATGGAGAAGTCCAAGTGGTGCTGTGTCAGAACTGCTGGAAAATTGGCACTACTCTGCCAGGCAAATGAATAAGACAGCCTGTAATTGGTTCTGTAACCTTAGCCAAGTCTTACATCGCTAGCAAGAATCTTTTTATTGTTTATTAGTACATTATGATCACAGCCAACACGGAGAATTTGTACCCCCACATGATTTATCTTGATTCTCATTTTTTTCCTATTCTCCTGTCCTCCCTACAGCCCTCCACCCCTATTCACATGTTTCCATTTTTTATTTTTAGCATCAAATTTTTTCTATGCCTTAAGTGACTTGCAAGAATCTTAGATGCTTCTGATCACTTCTCTCATACAAACTGCAGAAGACAAAAAAGCTTATTAATTTCAGCTACTAATGTCTTGGGTTGTTTATAGATAATAATTAATAACCAATACATGGATTTTCCTCAAACTTCAGGGTATTTTTTATAAAGTCTAAAACAACATAAATGTTTAAAAATAATACTAATCATATAAAACTCAAACTCCTAAAATCAAAGACAGAGAAAATTATAAAAGCAAAACTTCATTATTACAAAAGTAAAAGATGGTATTACATTGAATGAAACAGAAATTGGCTAGATACTTATGACTTCTCAGTAGAAGGCAGAGGAAACATTAAGATAGCTTCAATATAGTGCAAGAAAATAACTGCTAACCTAGAATTCCATACCAACCAAAAGTGAAATCATATAGGTAAAAATAAATGCATCTTGAGGCAAGCAAAAAACAGAAAAACTTCTCACCAGCAAACACATACTAGAGGATATAGATAAAGGGTATTTTTTCCATAAAAAGATCCCAGATTGAAGCTTGGAATTGCAAGCCATTATAAAAGCATGTAAAAGTAAATGTCAATTAATTATGTCAGTATAAGAATAATAACAGTGTCTTCTGCGTTTTAAAATGTAAAGAAAATTAGAATATATAAAGAATAGCATGTCAGGAAAATTGAGTGTAAACTGAGATAAAATATTCTCTTTTTATTGACCACGAAAAGAATATTAGACATAATAAATCAGAAATGAATAATATAAGCACAGATAAGGCTCTTAAAGAATAGAACACTACCAAACTGATAAAAGGAAAAGAAAGGAGTAATAATCAAAAAGAACTAAAATTCCAATCAAAAAGAACTCAAGAAAGGGGAGAAAAGATCATTAAAAAGTACGAAAACTAAAAAATAAACAGTAAGATGGTAGATTTAAATTCACATATGTTGTCGTCCTTGGCGTCTGGGTGGTACAGGCCAAGGATCAGGTTTGGAGGCCCAGACCTGGAGGGTAAGCGTGCAGAGTCAGCATGCAGACTCTGGGGAACACTTCGAGAATTTTCCGTCTTTAATGCAAATTCAGTTACTTTTATAGTAAAGGGTAGAAGGTGTAAACAGACAGATGGGAACATTCGTAGAAGGTGTAAACATACAAATGGGAACAGTCGCGGATTGGTTGAAGCATGCACAGAGGCGGGTTGTTGTAGATTGATTGAAGAGGCAGTCCTGCTTTTGGCGGAGGTGGAGTCACGATGAGGTGGAGTCACAATGCCTGGCTGAACTTTAGTGAAAGCCTAGTTTTCACCTACACACATATATGCCTAATTATAAATGACTATATTGTCCAATTAGGAAATAATGTTTTTACCTACTAAGAAGGAAGAAATGATACTGTGTTTAGAAGAGACAGGTTTTTAATGACATGTCTGTAAACACCGATTTAAAGAGAGCTAGTAGTCACAAATCACTATTCATACATCACTATTAGAGAAAGTGAACTTCAAGGAAAATGTGTTACTAGAAATAGTCTCTCTTTGTAAAGAGAAAACATTCAATTTTCGAAGAAGATACAACAATTTGTAAATTAAATATATACATCATGATTGTTTTAAAATATGGAGAAAGGAAGATCAGTGGAGTGTAATGGCACATATTTTGTAAAGCCAATGCACCAGGAACCTGAGGCAAGAGGATCTTCCAGCCTAGTATGGGCAATTTAGCAACTAAGAGAGCCCCTGTTCCAAAATTTAAAAAAAAAGAAAAGGGAAGGGGATGTAGCTCATTGTGAAGGCTCTTGGTTCAAGCCCAGTACCAAAAAAAAAAAAAAAAAAAGAAGAAGAAGAAGAAGAAAGAATGAAATAAAGAACAGAGGGAGAGAGGGGAGAAAGAGAAAAAGAAAAAGGAAAGCATAGAACTACAAAAAATAGACATATCTAGAGTCATACTTAGAATTTTAAGCATAATTCTCTTAATAAATGGAAAAATATTTACATTTTTTTCTTGAAAATCAGTTAAGATGTAGAAGGAAAGTAATTAATATGAGCTTAAGTGACACACACAGAACACTAAACCCTTGTATTTTCAAGAGTCAAAGCAATATTTATAAGTATTGAATATCTTCAAGGATATAAAGCCAATCTCAAAAAGATTCTACAGAACTGAAGTTGTAGGAGATATGCTTTCTAATCTCAGTGGAATTGGTATTGAAGTCATCTACAAAAAAAAAAAAAAAAATGGAGGGGCCAGGAATTTAGCTCAGTAGTTCTGGTGTCTGCCTGGCAAGTGCACAGTCCTGAGTTTGATCCCTGGTACCACATATCACAAAACAGGTCATGGTGGCTCACATCTGTTAACCCCAGGACTCAGGAGGCAGAGGCAGGAGGATTGCCATGAGTTCAAGGCTCACTTGGGCTACATAGTGAGTGCAGGACCAGCGAGACCCTGTCTCAAAAACAGCAACAACAACAAAAGGAACAGCACATATTTAGATATTAAGCTATAGAGTTAAAGATCCCAAAAGTTAAAGAAAAAATATTTTGCAGTGAAAATATTACACATAAAAAGTTAAACATGAAGCTCCAATAGTGTTTAGAAGGAAATTTGTAACTTTAAATGCTTGTACAATAAGGGAGGAAGGCTGAAATTAGTTTAAGGATTCACTTCAAAAGTGAGAGGCAGAATGACAATGTAAATGCAATAGCAGAAATTAATAAAATTCTCAATAGAGAAGATCCAAATATCTTAAGTATCTTATCTTCTTAAAAAGATTTTTTTAAAGAGCAGGAGATGACTTTAAAGAGAATGATTTTAAAGACATACAAGGGGAAAGGTAGAGAGAGAAAGATCACAAATAATTTATACCAGCAATACATGAGTATACCAAAATACTTCCTAAGCACAGGAAAATAATAAAATCTTATTGTCAATATTTAATCTTATTATTAATATTTAATAAAAAGTGGACAAGTTCTAGGAAAATATAACTAGAAAACGTCTGGAGGGCTGGGAAGATGTGAGAGTGGTAAAGAGCAGAGAAACTGCCTTTCTGAGACTTAGTGTCCAGAGGCTGGAATAGAACAAGGTGAGGAAGAGAAGAAGCAGGGTCCCAGCAAGGGTCTGAAGCTAGAATTAGACTGTGCGGGGAGAGCTGAGAGAGAGACAGAGAGAGAGAGAGAGAGAGACAGACAGACATTTTTTTGCAAGTGGCGCTCTCTCCCAGAGTCCTGATGTGCTCTCCGCGAGGGTCAGTGTGATCTGGAGATGCATGTTCATTACTGACAGCCTCAGAAACCTGCCTGCATGGAGAAACACACCACTTGGAGGAGTGGATTCAGTGGACTGTAGTGGCTGATGAATTTTTAGATTCAGATGTCCCCAAAGAGAGGACAATTCGCCAGTCTCTCTCTTGGTGAGGGTCCAGCCGAGCTCAGAACCCAGAGCAGTTCTATGTCAGCTCCCTCTAGTTGCTCCCAGGGTCAGGGTGAAGGAGAACCAAGTTCAGGTTTGGCAAGAGGTCAAGGAACTGAGTTTAACTCAGCAGGAGTCACGTGGACTGCTGTGAGCAGTCAATTATGTTCTCGCCTCACAGGAAGAAGCCAGTCTGAACTTCAGTGGAATGAAAGGTGCACGCATGCTGGGATTATACCTTTCCCTGCTGGAAATGTAAGGCTGGCTTGGTAGGACTAATCAACATGGATCTGGGCTCTGTCTGTGCATTCTATCTACCAGCGACAGCAGAAACATGTTCTGAGGGGGACATTTTCCCCCTCTTTCTTCTTTTTTATGACTGGTTTTTCTTGTTTTTATACAAGTGTGAACATTGTTTCTAGGGTTTTGTTGCTGCTTTTCTGTTCTATTCATTTTTCTCTCCAGTCTTCTTCGCTGTTTTCCTAAAGTGTTCCCCAGGCTCGCTTCTAATCACTTCCTCCTCTGTTTCTTTTTTCCCCTCTAACTCTTGGAATAATTTCCTGTGTGAAAAATCATCATACTGAGGGCATATTTACTATACACATTTTCTGGTTTGTTTTAGATGTTGTTATATAACCACAAATATAGTTCATAGCATTAAAGGGGGCAAATTAATAGTTAACGCAGCAATTTTTTAGGCCGTGTTTAATGCCGTTGTTATCATTGATTGTTCTGCTTTAGCCAAGGTTGCACAGGTGTTCTAACCAGTGGTTCTTCCTGGCATGCCAAAATTGAGATTGCCTGAGGGTCCCAAACAATGCTTACAGGCCAGTGCCAAAGAATCAGGGACTAAGTCAAATCAGCAGCAACTTCTCATCCCCAATAAACTGAAGAGGTCAGATGGTCCAAAAAGACTTAAAACCAAAAAGCTGGTTATACCCGAACAGTCTCTCTGAGAAGTAATCATTTCCTAGAGGTTCCCAATAGCAGCAATAAAGCTACTTGAAATAAGCAGTTTACAAAGCATCAACCTAGGAATTAAACTAAAAGAGAAAGAAAGAATAAGAGAAAGGGAGGAGGAAAGTGAGAAGACACAGAAACGCAGTCCAGTCTCAGACTTCCAGCTTTCCAAAGGCAAACTCATGGGGTAATGATGTGAAACAATTTACAAGCAATCCACCTGGGCTCTCCACAGTGGTAACAGCAGAAGTAGCAAAGCAGATGGACCAGGCTTTAGTAAAAAATCAAATCAGTGTCAGGGATTTAGTTCCACAGTGTCCACTGCGGAAGCACAAGGACCTGAGGAAAAAAATCAAATCAGAAAAAATTTCTTAGATAACTACAGAAATGATGGTCACAATGAAGGACATGGTTAGTGACTCTAGAACAGACATGGATGAGGAGCTTAGGAAAATGGTGGAAATCATGAGCACACAACATAGGAGAGAAAGGGAGTCTATGGAACAGAGCCAAACAGACCTAGATTTAAAAATCCATTGAAAACATATGGTGTAGAAATGAGCCAGTGTGAGGACAGAATATCAGATACAGAAGACAGGATGGCAGTTAGTGAGCATAAAAAAGGAAGATTCTTAAAATAGCAAGGAATTACAAAAAACAAAAAGATCACCAATTCAACAGCTGTTAGATGATGCAAAGATGAATAGCATAAGATTGAGCAGAGTGGATGAAAGAGTAGAAGACAGCATAAGCAACATAAAAATGCTGTTCATAGAAGTAATTTTGGAAAACATCCTAAGCATGGGAAAAGAATTTAACATCCACACAAAATGAGGCATATGGAAGAGTAAATAGTCAAGATCAAGAAAATTTACATCAAGGAATATAATACTCAAGATTCCAGAAACTGGCTGGGGATTTAGCTCTTGTTCTGGTGCCTGAATGGTTTGCAAGCATAAGGCCCCGAGTTCAATCCCTGGTAACCACATTCAACAATACTAGTTGTGGAGACTCACGCCCACCAGCAATCAGTACCACATACTGAGTGTACCACAGTGCCGAGTGTGGTGGCTCACATCTGTAATCCCAGCGCTCGGGTGACAGAGGTAGGAGGATTGCAGTGAGTTCAAGGCTCGCCTGGGCTACATAGTGAGCTCAGGGCCAGCCTGAACTATAAAATGAGACCCTGTCTCAAACAAACAAACAAAAAGATTTCAGAAATTGAACACAAGAACAAAAATATAAAAAGTGGTTAGATAAAATAAACAAATTACTTATGAAGGAAAGTCCATCAGAACTACATCAAAATTAATGCAAACCCTCATCAAGTAAAGCTTAGAGTGAAGCCTCCAACCCAGACTGATGACCCATACAAAGGGTCTTTCAAAACTGGGGATACAAAACAGAACTGTCATCTGTCTTTCAAAACTGATGGAAAATAAGGTACTTTTATGACAAAGGGTACCTGAAGGAATTCATGATGATCAAACCAGCTCTCCAAAATATCCTGACAGAACTCTATAAAAGAGATAGAATTACAACAGAATGAACACCAAGCAAGACAATAATTAAACCGAGGAGGGAAAAAATGAAAGTAACAAAGGGAAAATGACGTGACAAGGATAAGTCAGTACATATCAGTTATAACCATCAGTGGAAATGGTATTATTAACTAATGAAAAGAAATAGAATGGCATAACGTACCAAAAAGCAAGATCTAACAATATGCTGCATAAAAAACTCATTTAACACAAAAATTAATTTATAGACTGAAAGTCGTGGATGGAAGACAGTATTCCATGCAGCAGGAACCTGGAAAAAAAAAGCAAGGGTAGCTCTCTTCTTTTTGAAAAGTGGATTTCAAGCCAAGAGTGATTAATAGAGACATAGGGTCACTACATCTTTGAAAAGGGTACTGTACAAGGGAAGGAGGTAACAGTCTTAAATGTGTGTGTACCACATATCAATACATCTAACATCCTAATGGATATGAAAAATCAAATAAGCATTGATACCACTATTATAAATAGATCGACTAGACAAGAAAGCAACAAAGAAATGTAAGAACTGAACCAGACTTTTGAACAATTTGGCTTAGAAGATGTCTATAGAATGTTCCACCCTACAACATCAAATATACATTCTTCTCAGCTTCATATAGGATGTTCTCCAAAACAGACCATATACTGGCTCATAATACATTATGATACACTGAAACTGAAAATCAGAGGCAAAAGAACTTCATAAACTCGTGGAAATTAAATAACACCCCCCTGAACAATCATGGGGGCACAAATAAAATTAAACAAAAATTAGACAATTATACAATTAAACAATAATACCAATACAACATACAAGGATACAATGAAAGCAATCCTATATTGGAAATTTATTAACAGTGGATTCTCATATTGGAAAAAACAATATGAGCTCAAGTGAACAACCTAATGGTAAACCTCAAGAATGAAGCCCAAAGCTCATATGAAGGAAAAAAATTATAAAGATCAGAAAAGAAATTAATGCAATTGAGACTAAAAAGCATTACAAAGAATTGATAACCTGAAGTATTAGTTCTATGAAAGAGTAAATGAAATGGACAAGTCTATAGTCAACTTTATCCAATAAAAAAGAAAGAAAAGATGAATCAGTGCAATTAGAAAAGACTGACACCACCATAGATCATGTAGAAAGTCAGGAGACCATCAACACCTAATTCAAGGATGTGTTCTGTAATAAAATAGAAAACATAGAAGAAATGGAAAGATTCCCATACAAAAATGGTATATGATATTGGTCTATGATATTATATAGAATATAATATAGAAAGATATAATATCTAATATATGATATGATATAATGGATTATATATATTACCAAAGCTGTATCAAGATGATATAAAAATTCTAAATAGACAATCATCAGTCAATGAAATTGAATGTGCAATTAAAAGCCTACCAACAAAGAAAAACTCAGGTCCTGATAGATTCACTGCTGCATTCTACAAGAACTTGAGAGAGGACCTAATGTCACTTCTCCTCAGACTCGTTAATGAAATTGAAAGGGAAGCCATACTTCCCAACTCCTTCTGAAAGCAAGCATTACCAGATAAAGATCTGTCTCAAAAAGAGAATTATAACTCAGTCTCCCTAATGAACATAAGTTCAAAGCTTGGGCCGGGGAGTTAGCTCAGTGGTTCCGGCGCCTGTCTCGCAAGCGCAAGGACCCGGGTTCGATTCCCCGTAACCACATAACAATACTAGGTGTGGAGACCCACACCCAGCAGCAACCAGTACTACATACCACGGTGCTGGGCGTGGTGGCTCACGCCTGTAATCCCAGCACTGGGGAGGTAGAGGCAGGAGGATTGTGATGTGAGTTTGAGGCTGAGCTCAGGGCCAGCCTGAACCACAAAGCGAGACCCTGTCTCCAAAAACCTAAAAATAAATAAATAAATAAATAAATAAATAAATAAATTCAAAGCTCCTCAGTAATATACTAGCAAAATGAAAGCAGTAAATCATCAAAAAGTTTATACACCATGACCACATAGGATTCATCCCAGGGATGCAGGGATAATTCACCCTATGCAAATCAGTAAACATAATACACCACATTAACAGAACCAGTAACAAAACCCACATGACTTTCTCAATCGAGAAAGATAGAAAAAGTAACTGACAAAGTCCAGCACCAATTCATGATAAAAATCCTACAGATAAATGGAATAGAAGGTCTTTATCTCAATCTGATAAAAAACCATCTGCGACAAATCAACATCATACTAAATGATCAGAAAGTGAGAACTTTCACGCTAAAATCAGAAATGAAACAAGGATCCCATTATCACCAACCCTGTTCACTACATCCCCAGAAACATGAGCCAGAGCAATGAGACAAGAAAAAGAAAAAGACTAAGGATAGGAAGGGAACACATTGCATTATCACTTTTGCAGGTGACATGATTCTTCACATAGAAAATCCTCAAAACTCCATCAAAAGAATTAATAACTGAATTCTGTACCTGTATGCAAAGTCAGTACTCAAAAATCAATAGGATTTCTGTACACAAAAAGTGAACTCACTAAGAAGGAAATTAGGGAACAACAGCTTTCACAATATCATACTCCTAAAATGAATTACATAGGAATCAATCTAACAAAGGAAATAAAAGACATTTACATTGAAAACTACAGAACTCTGGAAAAAGATCAAAGAGAACATTAGAAAATGGAAAAATATCCCTTGTTCCTGGGAAGGAAGAACCAACAAAGTGCAAATGTCTACAGTTCCAAAACTGTTTAACAGATTAAATGCTATCTTGATCAAAATACAGTTAGCATACCTCACAAACTAGAGAAAATAATCCTAATATTCATTTGTAACCAGAAGACACAGAAGCAAAAGCCATGCTTGGCAACAAAGATAAGGCGAGGAATATCACAATTCCTGACCCAAAATTCTACTCCAATGCTACTGTGATAAAAATAGCCTGGTCCTGGCAAAAAACCAAACAAACAAAAAAATCAAAACAGACTCAAGCATTAATGGAATGGATTAGAAGATGTAGAAACTACTCCAAACACACTCAACCTCCTTATCCTTAATGAAGGAACCAGACACCTTCATAAATGGTGCTGAACAAACTGACTTTCCACACACCACAGATTAAAACTAGATCAGTATCTTTCACCATTCACTAAATTAAAATCAAAATAGCTCAAAGATCTAAACATTAAAACAGAAACACTAAATCTGCTGGAAAGTGGAATAGGTAGAACTCTTCAAGATATTAATGTAGACAAAGACTTTATGAACAAAATACTGATCACAAGGAAATATTACAAAGAATCAAGAATTGGGATTTTATCCTATTAAAAAACTTATATACAGCAAAATAAACCACTAAAAATTAAGAGACAACCTACTTGTGGGAATAAAATTTGTTGCTGGTTTTCAGACAAAGAACTAATATATAGAATATATAAAGCACTGAAAGAAATCAAATTCCTTCAATTTAAAGGACCAATCCAAACAATGGGCATGTGAAATTAATAAATACTTCTCAGGTGAAGAAGTACAGGTGGTAAATAAATATATGAAAAATTGTTCAGTATCACTGTTTATTCCAGAAATGCAAATTAAAACAACATAGACATTCAGTCTCACACCAGGAAGAATGGCTACTATAAAGAAGTCAGCTCAGACGAATGGTATGAAACTGTGGGAAACAAAGAAATCTTCTCCACTGTTGATGGGATGTAGACTAGTGCAACCACTGTGGAGATCAGCGTGGAGATTCCTCAGAAAACTAAAATTAGGACTGTCATCTGACCTGCTATTTCCCTTGGGATCTCTCTGAACGAATGAAAAGCATTTTGCCATAGTGATATATGCATACTCATGTTTATTGTGGCACAATTTGTAATAGCTCAGTCTTGGAAACAGCCCAGTTGTCCATCAAACAATAAATGGATAAAGAAAATGTTGTAAAGCTGTGGAGTACTACTCTGGAATAAAGAAGGATAAGTTTGAGACATTTTTCACTAAATGGATGTACTTGAGACCATACTTTTAAGTGAATACATATATTTAAGTGATACATATATTTAAATACTGCATTGTTTTTCTGGTGTAAGAAATTGGAAGCATAAATAAGGACCAAAATACACAATACATATTGGAAATGGGAAGAAAATGTACAAATGGGAAGAAGCACAAGAGAGAGGATGGAAGAAAGAGAGGAAAAGACAAGGAAGAAAAGAGAACAAAAGAGAAAAACGAACAAAGTGTTTGTAAATAAGGAAAGAAACAGAGGTTGAAGAGAGAGATGAGAGGTA
This sequence comes from Petromus typicus, assembly GCA_004026965.1. Taxonomy (NCBI): domain Eukaryota; kingdom Metazoa; phylum Chordata; class Mammalia; order Rodentia; family Petromuridae; genus Petromus; species Petromus typicus. The sequence goes on along the minus strand of PVIR01000615.1, from coordinate 2,110 downwards.
TGAGATAAAAATCATGGGAAATATTATATACAGGTACAAATTCCCTATGATGAATGTTATCATTATGTCTATCTAAAATATAGCAGTACAATTTTAAAAGTAAAAAATAAGTACATTTCTGATAAAAAGAAGAAATGATTAATAAAAATCTACTTCTAGAATCACTAGTTTGCATTGTATTGAATTCAAGAAATAGACGTGGTTTTGTCTTAAATTTTTTTCAAATGGTGAAGAGACAACTTACAGAATGGAAAAGAGTATTTGTCAGCTACTCAGAGGGTTAACATCCAAAATACTGTTTCTAAGGAAGTAAAAAACAAAAACCAAACTAATCCAATTTTTAAAAACAAGCAATGATCTGAATAGATGCTTCTCAAAAGAAGAGATATAATTGACCACAAATACAAATAAAAACCCAATATTATCAGACATCCAAGAAATGCAAATCAAAACAGCAATAAATACCATCATACTTGAGTTAGAATGACTAGCATAAAAAATACTGTTGAGCATATTGAGAAAAGAAAATTCTTATGCATTGTTAGTAAAAATATCAATCAGCACATCTATGATGGAAAAGACTATAGAGGCTGCTCAAAAAATTAAAAATAGATCTACATATGATTCACCTATTCCATTTTTGGGTATATATTCAAAGGAAATGAAGTCAGCATACCAAAGAGATTCTCACTTCCCCGTGTTTATTGCAGTGGTCTTCTGTCATATACTGGCTGCAGTGTGACCTCTCATACACGGAAATTAAATGTTGATTCAGAGTGGAGAACTGTGGCTATTCTAGGTGGGAGGCAGAGGAGGATAGATAAAGAGAATCTGAATTTTATTGGTGTATACTGTATCCTAGTACTGAAATATCACCCTATCCCATTAATTTTTTTTTTTTTTTTTAGACAGGGTCTTACTCTGTAGTTCAGGCTGCCCCTGAACTCAGCCTCCAACTCACATCACAGCAATCCTCTTGCCTCTGCCTCGCGAGTGCTGGGATTACAGGCGTGAGCCACCATGCCTGGCACTGTGGTATGTGGTACTGGTTGCTGCTGGGTGTGAGTCTCCACGCCCAGTATTGTATGTGGTTACCAGGGAATCGAACCCGGGCCCTTGTGCTTGCAAGACAGGCGCTGGAACCAGTGAGCTAAATCCCCAGCCCCCATTAATATCATAATGAATATATGTTAATAAAGAAGTTTTCAAAAATTGAGTTCAAGGTTTATAAATATTCCACTTATCTATGCTGTTTAGGTGGAGTAATACATAAATCAGATCAAGCTTGCTGATACTGTAATTCAAATCTACAGTCCTCACAAATTATCTTCCTGCTTGTTCTGTGTCTCTGGTCAAAGTGTGTTAAAATCTCTCTTGATTGTGGGTTATCAATTTTTCTCACTTGACTTTCCTTTGTAAGTGCCAATATTATGTATTTATATATAAGTTCACAATTATAGCATCTTAATTGATTTTTATTTTTATTATTGTATGTAGTGACTATTTCTGCTCTCTGTTAAAGCTTTAGTCTTCAATTAATATTTCATATCCATATTAATACTGATAATCTCACTTACTTTATGACTGGTGAAACTTTCTACCTTCACTTTCAAACTTTTTGCATAGTTTTGTGTCAGATTTTCTCTTGTAAGCAGTGCAAAGGTGTAATTTATTCATGCAATACACTCTGAGAATCTGTCTTTCAATGTATAACATTAATCTATTAAAATCATTATTGATATATTTGGACTCACTTTTATCATAGTATAGCTTTTATATGTTTTTACCATATTTTATAATTAAGTCTGTATGTTTTGCTTTTCCATCTTGGATTGAAAAAGTTCATGCTCCTCAACATCATTAGTCATTCGAGAGATGCAGATGAAAACAACACTGAGATTTCATCTCACACCACATAGAATGGCTGCCATTTCAGAATCAGCCAACGGCAAATGTTGGCGAGGCTGCGGAGAAGAAGGAACCCTTCTCCACTGTTGGTGGGACTGTAGACTCGTACAACCCCTGTGGAGATCAGTTTGGAGAATCCTCAAAAAGCTAGGATTGATGGTCCCATTTGACCCGGCCATTGCCCTGCTAGGTATATACACAA